>JABASC010000263.1:0-49534 GCA_019776185.1 Plutomurus gul
AGCCTTATTAAAAAATTTGAAAGATAATTTCAACTAGCTTTCACCGTAGCAGTGAATGGAAAATTCATAGCCTCCGCTCGGGAAAGTCAGTTTCTAGCGTTACGTGAAATGGAACCTTAAAGCACTGCAGAGATACATAATATGAGATATCTAATTTTTGTATTTGAGAAATGCTTCACTATTTAACGTTTTACTGGCGGTGAAACATTGAGCAATAACCAAAGAGCATTTGATCTATTTTGTACAGAGGAATATTTCTCACTACAATTTTAATTTTAATATTTTCACTGGCCGTGAAGCAAAACACTTGTAATATAAAATCACAAATATATTTTCTCCCGTTCAAACTGGAATTTCTCCATGTACAACACAGTACAGCAGATGAGACTCCACCTTCAATTACAACGCCCGTACACACCAGCGTGTCTATTTTTATCTTTTGAACTGCGTCGCACTTTGTCCAATTACACAATAATACCTACACATTCGAAATCTTGAGTGTATTACAAATTGAATCGTTTCCGTTCAGATGTGCCAGATGTGACTCTTATTATACAGCAAAAGCAATTTGTTCCACAATAATTTCTATTTCCATTCCTTTCCAGCGTTCACATTAGTTATTCGTGACCTTGGCTTTGTCACTACTGTCTTGGCATATTACGAAAATACCAACACACTCGAGAATCCACAGGAACTATATATTGCTCCATAAAAGGAACATTAATGAACACTAAGGCGAATCTACAGAGATTCAATTATCATGTCTAGGTATTTGGGCATGACCTACTCTCTCTTAGCCCCTCGCCCTTTCAAAACCTAACAGAGCAAACAAATACGTCTTGTTGGTAAAGTTGGTATTTGTCCTAGAAGCCAAAACTCGGTTCATTTGAATAGCATTAACTTGAAGTGGACTCTACTGGATGTTTTTATCATAATAAAATCGAAGGACACGGATATTCGTTGTTGTGCTGCAGGAAAAATCATTTCTCTCAATGCAAGCGCTTCACAGTATGAGTTTGCCTGAAGAGGACTACATTTACATTTAGAATTAGGAGTTCGCTTTCATATTTTCCATTTACTTCTTTAAAAAGATTGCAATGAATAGGTGTGTTGTAATCGTAGACGGGAATAGTTCTTGTTCAAAGAGAACTTCATTAAATTCATAAAGATTTTAGTGTTTCCAGTGATAGAGAAGGTCTATGCACGCGTGCCATTGGCATTTTGAATGCGGTCCACTTAGGATTAATCCGGGATTCCCCGCTGTTGTGTGCCCTTCCTGTAAAGACATCGACGGGGGAATGAACGAGAGCTTTCATATTATTTTGTCTCACTCCTTTTCCTGTGTACAATGCAGATGCTTCTTTTCATTTGCTAAAGTAAAACAATCTTTCTCACTGCGATATATATAGTCCTTCAAAATCAAATTAAAACAAATAGTAGTAGCATCAGCCTTGATAGAATAATGAGAAAATGAAATTCCTACTACATCGGAAAGCGAAGGAAATAATACGTTGTTTAATTTGAGACAAGTTACTATTTAGTAGTCTTGTCTCTATATACTGTGCTCAGGATTTCGTGAAAATACCAAAAGTAACTAACTAAAGGATTAATTTAATTACATTGATCGAGTCGAGTATTGTCGTATAGAATTACCGTCCTGCTACCTAGTATAATAGCTACAAGCAGAAAAAAATCCTCCCAAGTTCAGAGGGGAAAAACTCACTTGTTTATAACAATTTATTTAATGGAAACTTCGTATCTAAACATTGACTATTTCCACAGGAAAAAAAGTAACCAATTTTAAAGTGGTCAAAGTTTTTAAAAAGTTGTTTGAAATTTAAAAAAACAACTTCCAAGGATATTATTCGTGAGTATTTCTCGGAATTTCTTGGTAATATCCCTGGATAAGCAGGAATTACAGAATGTTGAATTAGCTGACTCGCTAAATAAATACCATCAAAGATAAACCAAAACATTCGTTATCCTTTGCAGACTTTGCTTTGAATGCTTCCATGTATTTAATGTCAAATATTTGTTAACCACACTGCTGTGTCTACCTAAGCAGATTGTACAAGTTTTGCCCGAAATTGTAGCAGCTATATCTCGACTTCTAACTCACGACTATTAAATATAAACGAACCCGTGTATATTTTATTTATAGGTTTTAGCACGAATGTAAAGCGCTGTTGCAAACGGTACTTAAATCTGTAGTTAAACGGAACAAAGACGGATATAAAAAATTAAGTTGCTCCAGCGGAACATACCAAAATAATTTAATGGATGAAAGCTCTAATAAAGTTAGTCGCATTAGCTGCGCTGCCTCAGCCTTTACACAGTTAATATCCACGATTGCCCCTACCTAGCATATTTATATGTAGGTAGCTACTTCCAGATAGGTTTACAGTTGCAAAATCGATCTCGAAATTGTGCGGAAACGGCAGAATTGTAAAGAATGTCTGTAGTTGAACCCTTATGAAGAAGATGCGAGTTAAGTTTGCTTACTGGCCCTCACAATTCACAAAGGATGTAAAATCTGACTGATTGTGAGTAGCAGTGAGTCAGTTGTTGAGAGTTGAGTGCGTAGCTACTACTTTTAAAGGGAAAAGGTAAGGGGGAAGGAAGGAAGAAAGCAATCTAATAAAGGTCCAATGAAAAGAACCGTGTAGGTAAAGAAACGCAATATTCAGTATTTTGCAATAAAGGAAAGAAAAAGAAGAAGACAAAGAATTCTTTACGGCTGGAAGATTGACGTACTTTTCAGATTTATTCCTGTTTTAATGCCGTACTCGTGTATAACTACAAATTACAATGGCGCTCAACTACTATCTGTCTCTCCATCTCCTCTGCTGCACTCAGCGTGTCTATGAACAGTCGAATATTGAAGAACACTATCCTCCTGCACCAGACTGTACACAAAAGTTGTAGAAGCAGGAATAGCAGTGTTTGACAATCGTAATGACAGTTTTATTTTCTATGCGTTTCCTTTCATTCGTTCTCTTTCGCTTTCCCCCCAACTTCTGTGCGTATGTATTTATGTGTGTGTGTGCGTGTGTGTGATGCAGTCAGGCTGTTTTCGACTTCCTTGAGTTGAGTAATGAAAATGAGAAGGACAGGACACAGACAAGAGCGGGATAAGTAAGAATACGTTATCAGAAACACAAGTGGAGGAGAATATCAGTTGACGTGTATATGTACTGTGTGCAATGCGTTGACTAATGCTTATTGTTAGTAAGTATTAGCGAGCTACCACTATGTGCACATATAATGTAAGAGTATTCAAGATAATCTTGGCTGATATGTAGTAATAGAAAAAGAGTAAAGTGCTACATGCCATGTTCATCATTAGGAAAACGATATAAAGATCGTAAAAATGTCTTCGGTTCATACACTTTGGGCAATAGTCTTCTAGTTCGCCTCTTATTTCCTATTTATTGCAATGGAATTCGGAATCTTCATATCGGTAGTAAATTTCCCCCAAACACTGATACATGTGCACGTATAGATTGTACTTGGTCCGTGCACAGCTTTCAACGTCACTGGTCTAATACAATGCTTGTGTGCTGTAATGCTTGGCTGATACAAATGATCGAGAGAGTTATTATTTCCTTTTACAAGTACATTGTACTATGTTCGTGCATTTTTCGAATATTTTTTCTAACTTTGCGAGATAAGCAATTTTAACAAGCCACCGTTTGTTGTGTACGAATCAAAGGAAAAACTAGTGAGAGCAGGGGGAGCGTCTGTGAGCGCTGCGAAAAGAAATAACTTAGCTTAGTAATCTAATTAGGAGAAAGAAGGAAGAAAACAAGCCCGCTGTGTACTGGTTTTTCGTCTGACGTACGGCACGTGTGTGCTACTAGTAAGCTTCATCAATCTGTTGTGCTCTTACGTAGGTATATACTTGTATAGGTATATAACGTGCGTGAAGTGAACTATTTATTAGTGCACATAAATGAGTTTCGGAATAAACAATGTAAGTATGTACCAGTAGCAATTCCTTCACGAACAAAGCACATATGTGTATATAGTATTTGCAGTAGTACATATGTATTATTGGACTAATCTATCGGATCCAAGTTTGCTTAGATTGACAGAATAGGGCGGAAGAGAGACAGCAGTCATTTGGTTAGAAAACATGCCGAATCTTTTCCTTCGTTAAGTCTGTAAGCACGCAGTAAGCAATAAGATAGGAAGAGAGAAAGAAAGAGAGAATGTGAAAATAAGGGGTGCACCAGCAGCCAGCACGCTTTTTCCTTGACTTTAAGCATGACAAAACGAATTTATAAGAAGACAAGACTCGTAAACACAGTACAGTCACAGTTCACAACAGAGACTCGTTTGTTGCACAGAGAGCGGATTCATACATTTCTTGTGTGTGTGGTGCAAGAGAAATTATTCTAGCAGAAATGAGTGGAAGAGTCAAGCAAAACTTTTTCCTCGCATCTCTGCCTATTCAGTCTCGTCGTCCTATATAGTACATTGTATGTATGTAAGTTTGCATCACACAGGATCTCAATAATACAGTAGACCCCAAGCTACAGTTTGTTTTAGTGCGTGCCATAGTAGGCAATCTTCTTCATTCGTTGGCTGTGTGTGATTAGCTTAGTGGAACTCTGTACAGAGCAATACTAAAGGATGCAGGGTCAGATTAAATAGACGAATGCTGTTTCGAATGCGAACAGTTATTATGTACATAGAGGCTGTATTTGATCTTGCACTCTTAGCTAGTCTTAATTTAAGCCAGTCAGATTATACTAGTGTTTACTTACGCATCCTCAATTGCAATACTTGTATGCGGATCGTGTGTGAGCTGAGCTCTAATGTGTGTGAGTGTGTGTATCTTTATTTGGGAGCGAAGGCTCATGCAAATAAGTAATGTTGATACGAAAGGCTTACAGATAAAATTGTGTACAAACATGTGTGTGTGTGTGTGTGTGCACTACGGATGTGTTTGTGTATGGTCTGTGATTCTCTTGAGCTGGCGTTTGAATACAAAGTATTGAATGTCAATGGATGACGCATGAGTGAACTAAATTGATCGTACAAAAGAACCGCTACTACTTGCTAGTATATACTCTGTGCACTTCTCCAAGGACTTTGAAGAAATGCAGACATAAGCATACTACTAGAGAGGAAGAATAAGTATAGATAAGTATTAAGAATGTAGTAGATAGTAGAAGTAATGCTTTCTATTACTTATTCACAGCTCCTAGTACTAAATTTGAGAGAAAGCAGGCAATTGACATTTCTCCGTTACGAGTTCGAATTTTTGCATCATTTCCCCGTAAAGCAAGTTAAGCGTTAGTTATCACTGGATATTTTTAGCCCTGGGTATTCTATTCGAGTTTCGAGGTGACTCGTTCATATGGTGCAAATGCTACATTGTGCTCTCCGCTGGTGTACATAAATATATCATTAGCAATATAGAGAGAGAGGCATTCACAAAGTTTACGAATTGGAATCTAATGATGCGTGCTAAAAAGGGGGTTTGTTGCGCAGAATAAATATATTTACAAGGACACTATAATCAATGACTATTTTATCAGAGCTTGGCCATTTTCTCATAATGTGTTGGTTCTATGTTTGCAGAGAATTGCATTTACAACATAAAAGCAGCAGTGAAAATATAAGTTTTCGCAACTTTTGTGTTAAATGGATAGTTTGTTGTATTGATTACTGTGTGGGCTGTTGGAAGAGAACAACATTAACATTTGAGTTGCAGTTAGTAGTTTGAATAAATGTAACATTTATTCTCCATAATGGATGTAGTAATAGTGTTGCAGTTATGGAAAAACTACATAAATCAATTTTTAATGAAAAATGGACGGGGAAAACCACAAGAGAAAGATAGAAAGGAAAGTATATGAAGTCAATAGAACTCCAATTCAGATTCAATTTTGATAAGATGCCGTAAGTAATCCTTAGGTACGTTAGTGCGTACTTATTTTCATTGATTTATTCTATCAAAGTAAGTTTAGAAACCCACGTCAACCTTAGAAACTTTTTCCAAAGCCAATTTAACATTTAGCAAAGTTGATTAAAGTTTTTTCCTTCATCTCATTAACTCTTTTATTAGGCGCTTGTATATACGTACCTATATATTCATGAGAGGAAATAGTGAAACTGTAAATTAGCTAAAAGTCAAGTCAATTCAAGCCAATCCCAATACGATCGAAAAAAGGAACTTCAGTAGAAACTAAAAAGATTTATAGAGTATTGTCGCCACGTCTATCTTTTTTGGACTTTACTTTTTTCAGTTTTTAACTGTAAGCAAAAACTTTCGACGAGGCTGGATTTACAAATAAGAATTACTCACTTGTGTGCCATGTGAGAAGTTAAATCCTTTCTGATTTATACATTTGAACGCTCTTTGTTTGTATGTATATCTTTGTACCTGAGTCCAAAGTAAAATTACGTTTTTACAACACATTGGATTACATTATCATAAAGAGTGCCTGGCTACCTATTAAGAGTAGTCATTTATAGAGCAGAAAAACTGCTCTCCAAGAAATGTACTTATTTATATAATACCACATAATTATGCTGTGTGCCACAAGGTTTTCCCAATCGAAAGTAGGACAAGCCAAGTTCCACACACCGAAACAGACACAGAAACGTGCAAAGAACTAAACTGGCAGAGGCAAAAGCAAATCAACTTAATTTTATCCATTTCCTTCTGATGTCATCACATCATTAAATTAGATCACCTTCTTCTACTTACCAGCAGCGGAACGCATAAGTTTTCCCGAAGCCTGCTGGCTTATGTGTAAAAGTGTGAAGTGTGAAGAGAGACTAACGGACAGAACTTCGGACAAGGTACAAAACCAGTCAGGATTCTCTCTATGATTATTTCTTGAGCTGCAAGCACACAGACAGTGAGAAGCAGACCGAAGAGGAAGCAGAGTAAACAAATAGTCCCTGGACGAGGTGTACTACATACCTACATATGTATAAATGGATAAAAGCTAAACACAGACTGAAAAAGAAGAAGCAGCAGCAGAAGCAGAAGACTTAACAACTAACTAAGAATGGAACAAGAGCACAGAGAGTCAAAATGAGTCGGAAACCAAGAGGGCCGTGGAGCTAAACGAGAAGAAAAAGTTATTATATCGCTCTTCTCTTCTACCTCCATAAATTGGAAAGTGGAGCTCGAGCTCGAAGCTTGCAATCAACTCACAGAGAGAGAGAGAGAGAGAGAGAGGAAACTTTAGTAACCAAAGTAAACCACAGAGAAGAGATCATCTTTAGCAGTCTGGTTGCGATGCTGCACACAGAGAGCAAAATCTGATCCTTTCGCTCTACACTTTGCTATGCTATTAGTATAAGTGTTGGAAAAAAGTTGGAAAATCTTTTAGATCCAAGAACTTTGGTGATTCGATCTTTCTCTCCTCTCATATCACAGCAGATTATATCATATCCTGTGTATGTGTATTTCGTGTGGTTATCAGTTACAGCAAAAGAAGATGCTGCACTCTTATACACTGTGTATGGTTTCTTGTGATGTGGTGTGCTGGTGTTCTTCGTGTAAGTAAAGTAGCCGTCGGCTCTTCTTAGTATTAAGTAATAGCTGCTTTGTACAGTCTGGCTGTGTAAGTTGAATCAAACTGAGCTTCAGAATTTTAGCAATAATGCACATGATGGTGGGAGCGGAGTGCCAGACGGACCCAATGGAACCCGAAGACATATTAAAGCTTCTTGAGCAGAAATCCAGTGAGCTCAGACGGACCACTGCCGAGCAAAATGAAATCCACGAAGTCATTGTCGATACAGGCAAAAGCTCTCCTAATCCCAAAAATGAGTCGGAATACGAAAAGAGCTGTGGAAATAGTATCAGAGTCAAGAGCTCCGGATTACCGACAACCTTCTCTTCAGAACCAGTTTCACTAACACCACCGTCAAGTCGCAGGAGAGAAACTGAAAAACTGCACGATTTCCCTACCACCAGCACCACCACTAACAGATTTTCAAATGCAGACAGAAATAGCTGGAAGTTATCAAGGAGACTGTTACTGGGACGAAGTCACTCGCTTAAAGGTTCTTATTTTAAGATTTGCTTGAGTTATTGCTACTGAGACGGAAATCAATGGCTGGATTTAATAAACTACATATTTTCAAATACTAACTACGTAATAAACTTGAAACTTTTGCTGTAGCGCAGAAGAGCGAAACTAACAAGACATTAGATACTGCTGCTAACTTAACTATTATATAACACAGTACAAAAGTAGAAGACGACAGAAAACTAATGAAACCACTGGGTTTTATTTTTACATCAGTAAGTCCACATTTATATTCAGACACATATGTCTGCTACCAAGGACGGCTTTAAACCAGAGGAGACAAAGTCTTCCCCGCATAGGAAAAGATTCGCGGATGACAAAAACGATTTGCATGAGAATAAGTGATGATTCATAGTCACATAGACTGCAAGCAAAATGTATAAAGGAGTCACAAGTTCTGAATGCGATGCAACATCCACTGCTGCATTGGCTTCCACTTACTCTCTACTCACTCAATTCAACTAAAAAAAACTAACATTCATCCGTTTTAATAAGAGAGAAAGAGAGAGAGAAGCAAAGAAAGAGCGAGATTTATAGCCGGATTCAGAAAGCAAGATGTATTCATCTTGTACTGCTATCTGTAGTATCCCTTCAATTGAGTCCTGACTTACGAAGAAAGCGACTGTGCTGTCTTTGTACTAGTAAATACATACAGATGGTAAATAGATAAGGGGAGACAGAGCAGGAAAATATTCTTATCCAACCAAAAAAAAGTATATATAATTTGAAAGGTTCTAGTTTCTTGAGCTGCTCCACGTCCAGGCTTAACTTGGACTCGTATTGTCGTCGTGCATCTGGCGGGGCGAGTCTTATTCGCCCGGTGCCCTGCTCCACAGACAAGAGGAAACTGTTCCAGAGTGGGTCTTGCTACGGCTACCCGCCTACAGCCCGCTCTTCAGACCGATGCCGTTCAGGCAGCCGTGCGGAGCCTCATATCAGACCAGACATCAGCACCACATTGAGCATCCCATCAAGGCAAGCGTCCGTGCGAAGTTGTTCCAGCGCCAGGAGCTACGGTTCGGAAAAAGGGAAAATAAATACCGCAGTTCCATCCAAATCCTTTTCCCATCAGAACAGTCAAAAGAATACCAATTCTTCCAGCATGAGGAGTCTACCGATGACCGGTCCTGGCAGATCCAGTCGCAGTTTCAGCATCCTAAGTATCACTACTGGTGGGATTCCTCTCAAGGATTTACCCCCGAAGGAGCGACGACATAAGAAAGTTGCTTTCGCAGTCTACGTTGTATTCAGCTTTCTCCTGCTCATCGCAGTACTCTGTATCATTGTCTCATTACATTTCTCATGTATGCAACCTTATTCACACATTGTTTTCTATATTTCTACACAATTTCTCAATCTGTGCTCAACGTTCACTGTGTGCCCGATTAAACTCTCTCTACTTTCTGCGGTTGGCTTTTTACATAAATAATGTCGTATATTAACAACAGCAACAAAATGCGTACCATTGACTTGTTGGATGTAAATAACTTATTAATACTCATGAATAATATTTTAGCTTCGTTTTGTGTGTTAACAGTTAAAACTTAGTTACTTAGTAATATCAAATTTGTAATAAACGACTGGTTTCTGTGAGTGAGAGCGTTTTATTTGGAATCTGATCTGCCATTAATATTGCAGTATAAAGTGGAATGCCTCGGGAATGAGAGGTATTTTAATGTTTAAACAATTATCAAAGGCAAACGCGCTATCCACCCCGCACACGTTTCACTTTCCTTTTAATATTCCATCATTCCGTCATCTACACTCTAAAGCTAACAAACTTATGTTTACTAACGCCCCCTTCAAAAACTTTATGCTGCTCACATCAGCAACGTTATCTTTTATATAAGTAGCATCGCGGATGCCATAACTTTCTGTCTGCCTTTTGGTGATTGAGACTGTCTGTCTGCTCTGCTTTCCTCTACTACTATAAAATACAAACGCTGAAGAGTTTACGGGCTGATTTAAAGAATGCTGGTAGTACTATCGATGATGAGTTCAGAGCGCAAGTTGTCTGCTCATCGTTACACGGATAAGGTAGATTCTTTCGGTTTCATATCTGGTAATGGTGTTTTGATTAGAGCGAAATAATCTGAAGGGTAGCGTGAACAGTGATGTATGTACTACATAGCTGTATGTAGTAGGGAAATTAAATTAAATCGGATTAAATTCTTTATCACAATGAATAAGTAGCAGTTTCAGAGATGTCTGATTCTGTATGCAAATCTGCTAATGGTTGCGATCAACCGTACCTGAGCTCTATAGATACACAGATTATATATGTATGTGGTGGCTGTTGGCTGTTCACAATGTTCGGCCTTGTAAGAGGAATCGGGAGCTATGTATACACAGTAGGTACGAGTGCTAGAGCGGATACCACAGGAATGTAATGGAGATATGTATATCCACTATTATGTATACGAATTGGTGATTCTCTGTGTACACTAGAATGTTGCTGTTCTTCCACACCAAAGTAAGTCAGATACGTACTATTATTCCAGAGGATTTTCACTTCCTATCGATTCTGCGGTTGGTGACTTTGTTCTTCATCTGATTTCCGAGCAAAATATGCCGGACAGAATATAAACTAGGGAACATAAAAAGTATAACAGAAAGTTGACCGAATTGTGTACTTCCAATTTGTCTTTTTAGATTCCGGTTGTAATTCATTTGCTTTTACATACAGTATTTATAAAAATTAAATTGTTCAGATGAATCGTCTGAAAATAGTATCTTCTTTAGTAAAAGAAACGGTATTTCTAGTTGCAAGCTCCAGGCCGAATAACATCTGGTATTATTGTTACATACTAAATACGAACGATTATCTAAGTAAATGGTATCTAGCAATCTATAATAATGAAATATAAAATTACATGGTCGACTAAACTGACTAATCAAAAATTTGAAAAGGGTTTTTGTCAGTTGAATGAAGGCATGGTCACGACCAGACTCCATAAGGACAAATTCAAGATCAAGATATGGTGAATGAACCATTTGGGGATGGATGGCTAACAATGGGCTGGAAATCGGAAACGATTCGTAGTACAGTCCACACGTGCGTGAAATTAGTTGCCAATAGTAAACTAGTAGAATGGAATCGTTTAACCGTTTACCAATCTAAGGAAAATACAAAAAAAAAGATTTCTGAAATGAAATTGTGATCTTAAGCTTCTTCCTGGGTGGGTGGACTATTAAAGCGAACCAATCCATTATATATTAAAACATTATCCAGCCTAATAGAAGTTAGTCTCTCGAATTTTTCAGAATTATAGGTACATTCCAAAGATCTGTCCGAGGGGAATCTGAGGGGGCCTTCAACTCATTATGGCTTCTAGAATTTCTCAGAATAATTATACGTAAAATATTGGAGAAAGGTTTCGAATTTAAATAGGGGTATACGAATGTGTAACTAAGAAGAGATAAGGGCTGTCAGATGAAAGATACAATGACAAAGTGAAAGAAAGTCGATGAGTTTTCCTTCTTGTTTTACGTATTTTGCTCCGTTCAGTAAAGTAGACAA
Organism: Plutomurus gul; assembly: GCA_019776185.1. Classification (NCBI taxonomy): domain Eukaryota; kingdom Metazoa; phylum Arthropoda; class Collembola; order Entomobryomorpha; family Tomoceridae; genus Plutomurus; species Plutomurus gul. The sequence continues at coordinate 11,581 of JABASC010000263.1, forward strand.
GCCATTGCACTGGTGACAGGGAACGGAAAGGAGTGATGCGATGAAAACCAATTCATTGAGAATTTAGAGAATAACGCTCATGGAGCAAGAGGAAAGAAATTGAAAGGTTTTGGCAATAGAAAGTCTATTGCTCCGTTGAAAAATGGTAACGGTTAGAGTCGAGAGAAAGTCAACGACAGGCTTAACCTACAGACGGCAAAATGTTTCTATTCAGGGTTGGCTAAAAAACTTTTTTTCACCGTTTCCCATTCTTTTCACTTGTCTAATCCCACACAACGTCCTCTCCGTGCTATTTCCCCCTTATTTCCTTTGACCTCCTACGGAATCTAAAGCCTCTGCCAACTCAGCTCGCTAGCAAACGAACTTAAGTAAGTATTCTCCCTGCAATGCCATTCACTTGCAACATTATAGGACTTGAGACTATGTAGTGCACCTATTACGCAGTGCATACATACTTTCTGCATGGTGTGTACCCGGGAGAAAGTCCTACGAGGTACAAGACGACTCTCTTAGTGCGAGACGAAGTGACGTTATGCGTAAATAATGTGATGTGGGGGGAGGTTCAATGCTTTCATAATTGGGTAAAGACGTTTTAGCCTGGCTTTCTCTTACTTTCTCTGGCTTTGGCGGTAAACAGTCCCAGCACTCACCAGAAACTTGCACACCAAACACTTTTGTGATTTAACATTGCATTAGTGATTGGAACACATGTAGAGTATGTGGTGCGTATAACCAATACACAACACTTTGCGTCTTACAATAATGGTTTCACCCTTCTTATTTACTGTTATCTTTAACGGTAGCTACAGACAGACCCAGACTTAATGTACCTTTGATATTAATGCCAACGTATAGGTATATACATATACTAGTACGCTAGTATGGACTCCACAGTGTAAACATATTCGAAAAGGTGGCTTTACGGAATAGCTACACATTTGAGTTGATGAAATAACTGCGGACTCGTATTTTCCATCTGAGGCTTTCTGTGCCGATGGTGAATGTGAATTAATGAAACTGGAAACTGTCTGACAACCCGAGCCAATCATTTGCTCTCACGTCTGTTCAGTTGAGCTGTCTCAACGTTGAGCGAGTTTTGGAGTTGATAATTTAATGTTTTCATCCTTTTGCAAACTCCGAAGTGAATTTACAGTGCTCATTGTGCATTTAAAGCGACTGTGCACGTTCATTCGTATTCATGGCTCGTGTAGGCTAAGTGAAAGCGAAGAGACTTTCACGTTGCGAAATGAGAGCCAAGCAAAGGAACAGGTTAATCAAACAGCTAGCAACAGTGAAGTGACGCTAAGCGACGCACTTCCTATTATTACGCAATGTTTTGTAAAAGAGAAGAGGAGAGAGAGAAGAGGAGAGAGAGAGACTGGTTCGGCAGTTTGCAATTACTGCTCACTAATTTTGTCATCAAGTTGACTAATCCTTTCGAAGCTCTTGCTTATTACGGTATATTAGCGGTGCATACGCAGTGTGTATGGAGAATGTCATAATAAGTGACCATTTAGGGGTCGGGGAAATTATTACAGCGCTTAAGTTTCTAATTAATTCAGAAATTAATAGATTTCAGTCCTGTTGCCGTTCCTTGCTGCTCGTGTGGCAATGAGGAAGTGACAAATATTTACCAGCGAGAGAGAAAGTAAATATAAAGGAATGCATAAATATAGTAGTGCGTAGTGCTTATGACGTAATTGTGTATAATGTTGTTAGGTATGTATATAGTAGCACTTCAATTGGTATGATTAAACTGAGAGTGCATATACATAGTATATAATATATTGTACCAGTGCACACAAAAGTAGTAGTTATTGTGTGAGAAGTTTTGCTAGGTATTATAAATAGTTTTCGCTGCCAGCCACCGTCATGAATCACTGTGTGGAGTAGAGTGTTGTGTAATGTAAGTAATTGCATGGTTCGTTTGGTTGTAGTCGAATGCTGACAGTAGAAATGTCTAGTATTAGAATGTAATAGGCCGCACGAAGCCAAAAGGCAGAGATGTTAAACGAAGCGAGTCAAAAATACGGTGAAACGGAAGACTTTTACTCATCTATATGAATGTGAATCTCCATCAAGTTTTCTCTGCTCCTCCAGCACACAGAGAGAGGATATTACTCCGTAATGTAATAAGTATACGGGTTGGTGTGCTACTCCTCTCTACTATGTAGTAGCTTTCAACTTTTCAATGTGTGCACTTGCACCACTACCAGCTCTGTTAAGGATTTTCCTTGTGTGTGTACTGTACTGTGCCTTAGTGCCAAGACGATATGTACATATACGGATGGTATGGTATGTCACTTTGACTTTCCACTGACTAGTCAGTACAGAGTTTAGAGAGTCGTGAAAAGTTTTGTTATAAAATGAAATGGTTTAGAGCCATAGTGGCATGGTATGGCCCCTCGTATATGTAGTAGTGTAGAAGTGGTGGTGTGGCAAGGTGTGAGAAGTGAACTATTTCCTAAGTGCGTCGATGTAGTGTGAATAGAAGTAATATTCAGTACAGTGTACTTGGGAATGTATTTAGTTTCGTGTCGAAATGGGAAATTCCACACTTTCATCACTTCGCATCACATCAAGTCACATCATTTCATTCACTTTTCTCGCTTCCTTGACTCTCCATGTTAGATTAGAGTGGCGTTTGCCGTCGCTACTGTTCACTGTCCACATTTCCTACGACGTACACAAACTTATGAGCCTTTTCGTTATAGATTGCCAATGCATGGCTTGATGATAAACGTGTTTTTTTTTTTACTCTGGTTTACATCCACCGCGCTATAACGTATTTTTATGTAGCCACCCACTTGTGCGGGTGAGTGTAAAAAGTAATATATTCAGTTCATCACACAATTCTTATCTATGGGCAGCATGTGGCTAGTATTCTTTTCTTGGAAATTGTACTACGTGTTGTGTGTTTTCCTAAAAGATGGGGTATTTTCATTCTGAATGTGAAAATGTATAAGATTATTTATATTTCGATCTGTAGCGTGACTTCTCACAGTAGTTTTTCCCATTGTGGGATTTTCTAAGATTTGCCATGTCATCGTGGACAGATCAGAATGCAGAAGAAGAGACGACACGAGCACAGATAGAATGAGAGCTAGAAGTGGAGAACAACGAAGCGTGAAAAGTGAGCAATTCAATAATATAACCATCATTTCTGGAGATGGAGAAAATTACTTTTCCCACGAATAAACTAACTTACGGAGATAGTCGAGGCTAAATAGTACGTTCGACTTGCGCTCACTTTGAAATGACTATAATATTGGGATACAGCACTTACATTCATAAGTAGGTTTCCTCTGGCGTCGTTTCTCGCTCGTGTGGAAATACGAGAAACACTTTTCATTTCCATAGACTCTATGTAAAGGTTGAAGTAGCTAAATAAGTACTATTCACTTAATATATATATATCTTACGTATATATGAAATATTAAGAATGTATATATAGATTTATATGCAAGCAATGAATAACATAAAAATAATACATCTTCACTGTAGTGCTAGTACAAAATGGTACAGCTCTGCTCTTCAAATATAGAGAGAGTGTAAACAGAGCATATAAAAAAGTACAACATGACATGACACGAAAATAGTATAGAGCTTTGAGAAACTATGGTCGTGGGATTTTGCTGATACAGCAGTTGGCCCAAGCTACACGTGTTTCCCTTCGATAGTTCCTTGTGTGCACATGAACATGCATGCCGTACATACACACACATTTACTTTCACTAATAAATGTTTGCATGCATTTCCCCATTTGGGCAAAGGAGGATCTAAAAGAGCGTCGCGTCGTGCAACAAACCTCCTCGAGACTTTTTCGGGAATGCAGTAAGGATGTATGTAATGTAATTTAACAGGGTACGAATTCCGAATGTTATTACTTACTTCAGTTTGAAACGAAACATTTTCTTGCACTCTATTGGTTCGCCTTGCTTTTACTTTCCTCTCGTTTCCGTGCCAAACCGCGAGAGTCGAGTTCTTGCACAATTTAAAGTTAAACCCAGTCAAGATTTATTGTTTAATATAACTCAGTCGTTTCCTCCAGTTGAAGGAAGGGGAAGGAAGGGCAAAGTAATAAAATGCTAATTGCTCACAGCTCTAACAATTTACTTGCAGTCTGATGGAGTCTTCTTATAAAAGCTTAGTTGTTTCTAGTGCTGTACCTTATTGTGTATATTTATACAAAGCTTACTATTTTAGCAGTAATTATTTACTGCTACTAAGTGAGTAAAGCCGAGAGGAAATGACTTTTTCTGATGGAAAGTATAAAGCATAATATAATGAGTACTTCAGTCTACTTATATTTGCTGAGCACACAAGATGTTAATCATTTCAAATGTTGTCTACAATTGCTAATAGGTATTAGATGCAGATGTGAATGTAAATCTGGTTGCTGTGTAGGCAAGCAAGAGTGTGTCCCTTGTTTGCCCCTTTTGATTGTCAATATTTGTAGTGCACTTTAATTTTAGTCTGAAAGCCCTTACCGAAATTATTTATTATCATAAGGAGTAAGTACATACATGCTCTTTTTGTATTTCCTACTCATTTGATGAAGTATAGAACTTCTAAAGGAAATACTATACATAATTGATCAAATTGGTCATGCTCGTGCTTCGGTAAATGTGAATTCTCAAAAAATAATTTTACGGCGTAATGTAGAAGAATTTTTTTGCTATCAAATGCCACAATAAATGTGTTTTTACTTTTATAGTACTTTGGTTGTAAAAGTGCATATAGGTCATAGACATCTATCTAATATAAGATATAGGTACATATGTACATATACGATGTTACTCGTATATCAGTACTATGTTTCTCATGTACCTATATAGATGATTTCATACGTATGTACGTTTACCATGAATGTATGTACATGTGTAGAGATAATATTTAGTGTATAAAATATAATATAAAAAATAATATAAAACTCGAAAGAAACTATTACAACGATTTCATACATCACATGTACCTACTTGGTTGTGGTACCTGGATAAATACTTGACTTTAACAAATAATTTTGTTTGACGTGTAACTTACAATTAGAATAGACATTTGACTAGCAGATATTACACACACAAATTCAAACGTAAGTCTCGTACGATGGTTCGGTTGCTTGCAAACGAATTAAGAATGTTTTAAAGCTTGCGAAATTACTTTCGAAGCAATCGAACTACGCAGTTCGATTTCTTAATTAATTATAACAAAGCAGTTTTATTTTAAGGCAGAAAGTAACGTTCACCGGACTCACCCTGTATTTTATTTACTGTTGAAATACAGCGATACATCATTGCTACTATTATTACAGTTAGAAAAAAGTGCAATAATTTGAAATAAGCGACTATCCATCACTGTGGATCGACATAAATACAAATAACAGCGTTCAATGTGGAGGAAGGGGTCAGATCATCATTTATTCAGGACTTTATATATATCGCTTTGGAAATTCCTGGAATATTCGAATTTGGCAGGGAGTTCTGGAGTAAAGCGTTGAAGAGCTTACTCAGGACAACCATATTTCACAAGAGAGACCTTGAGTTGTCACGTTGGACTGATGTCCGTTGCGGTTGTTTGTGTTGCAGTAAACGCCAAAATTCCAGCATCCTTCAAGCGGAAAACCTCAATTTTGTAGTTGCAGATTCTTGAACGGGTCTCTTTCTCCACGTCCTTTCTAGTCTTCTGCGTCCTACATACTAGTAAATATCTGTCGACTTGCGAAAACTGCACAACTGCTCTCCATGTACAATAATGCAGTGGTAGTACATCTAAATAAAGATCGATTTAGTGGTTAGGTAGTAGTAGATACTGGTCAGACAAGAGAATCTCTTCTTCTGGTACATGCTTCTCTATCAACGGACTATGTGTGATTCCTTTGTGGGAAGGAAAGTGGATGTGCTAACGGGGAGCTCATGTGCGGCTCCTTCGAGAAAAAAGAGAATGACAATCGATGCGTTTCCATCTAAATCCGAGTCAAATCCGTCAATGTCAGACTACACACAAAAACCATTTTGCTACAGTGTCTGCAATTATTAGCACACTATAGTAGACATAAATAAACGATACATTCTGTCTACTTGTGCTTAAATTGGTATTTGTAGAATAACAAAAAGGATTCTGCTGTTCCCACTTCCTAACTATAGAACTGTGTCATGTAATTATTCATCCTTCTTGATATAAGTGTGCTACTATCGTCATCAATTCATATATCTATACTATAAAAGGACTCTATATAAGCTTTGCAATCATGAATTCATGAATGTGCGCTTTCAAATACATTTCACTTCATACATTGAGTCTTTAATGCACAAGTTTGAGCATTTAAGTTCTACTACTTTAAGTTACATTTCCAACTTCTGCCAAATTCTCCGCGAATTCCATTAGTGCAAAATGTAAATAAATAGATACCTTAGTGCCTAAGACAATGCCAATGCTACTTTGGCTTACGAGACAATTTTTTCCTTGTGCGTCACACACAACAGCTCACAACATTGCAGCACAACTACTACTACGCGGTGCTCACAATGACTCTGAAATGGGGACAGTTTCAGTTTCTAGTCTGTGCTCTAGTAAGTGTCTCTAGAGTGTGCAAACTGCTGGAAAATACAAAACATTACTTTCTTAGTGCATTCATTGATATTTAAACATTGCAAAGCAGCAGAAAAGCTCCCATTCGATCATTTCGCTTAGCGTTTAAGTTAATCGGGTAGTTGGAATTAAATGAACGTGAATGCTTACATCGGCTCATAGATTCATCGAAGAATTGCCTTTACTTCTCATGCATAAAGTATTATATTTAATATTAGAACAAATAAGATATTTACTTTTAAGTACTTACTGAAATGGCAGAGAGCCGACAGAGTCTTAATTCGCTCTGCTTCTCTCCAAGTCAACTTAGGATTTATAAATAATATTAAACATATCTCCTGTGTGTAGCACTTAAGCTATTAGTTGTGTAGGGAGCACGAAGATGGAATTTAGCTTATCTTGAAAGCTACACTATATTAACAATAGACATTCTGACATAACGCATCACGCAGATGAGTAGGAAGTAAAAGCTTTTGGAAAGCCTTTCACTTCGTTCACATCAGTTGCTCGTTTCTTTAGTGTAGCCATTTATATTTTCTAGCATGGAAGATTTTATTTGCTATTTGCACTACCTGAGCCGTGAAGAGACGTTTTTAATGCTCACTCACATGTGTAACTAATGTGTAGGAAGTTTGCGTAGACGATGCGTTTTGAATCTTGTCTGTAAGGAAAGATTGCGGTGGAGAAGGACAGAAGTGTTCAGTTTTTGTCATAATTGTCATTCCGGTAATTGGTAAGGAATTTTCTTGTGTGAGGCGGCAAAAATCCGAAATGTAAATGGTGATTGCTTCCAGTCACTTTACGCAGCTGCCTCTCTATTGTATTTTAACAGTGTGAAGTCATTCAATTCACGATAAGTACTTCTTGAGTATCAGAAACGAGTCCATAAACATATACCTATACGCCATAAAGATACAAAGAGCACTTCACTTCAAATGTACGCATCACCATAATTTCACACGTTTACAGACCATTGTGCCAACAATAAATACTCACGCGATGTCATTCCATACCCATTTTCATGCATTGTAATCTAATGTTATCGCTTGTAGTTAGTAGCAAAGTGCCCGATAAAGTTATAATAGCTCTACATAGTATTGTTTCCTAGACACACGTGCTACACACAATGTGCAATTTTATAATAGTGGCCAAGTACTAACAATAAGTGCTCACGCCTCTATATTTATATGTATGTAAACGTGTACACGTTTTGCTGGTAAGTGTCGTCAGCTCAAATGTGATGTGAAATGCTCGCGTGGCACCTCTTGCTACGAAACACCTAAAAATATTTCAATACACATTCATAGAGGTACTTATGCAAGAGTTCTGTACAAAAGTATTCGTTTTAATTCAGAGATATTCCTCCTTACTTACAAATGAACGATGTTGAATGGAGAAAGTTTTATTCGATGAATAAATTTAGCGGCTGTATCTTTTAGTAAGCTGGTAGACAAAGGTTGTAGGAAAATATCGAATGCTGGTGGCGTAATTTAAAGGCAGAATGGGAGAATGCGGTGCTTGAAGGTATATTTAGCTTTGATGAGTATGCAAATTACGTAAATTACTTTGAAAGATGGAATGAAATCTATTTTTGCTTCACTTGTCACATGTGACAAATGTTAATGGCTTTTAACATTTTGCGTCACGAAAACTTATCCTACAGTCTAATGACAAGAAGTTGCAATACAGAACTATGTACTAGTGCAAATGTAGTACAGAAAAGGAAAAGCAACAAATACGAAAAGTGCTTAAAGCATCTGGCACATAAACCTATTTAGTTAGTAGTTATTAAGTGCATAGGAGTACGCACGAGTTGACACGAGATGTGATGTTTGATGTTGGCTAAAATTGCACATTTACTCATTCACTCAACAGTCAGACAGATGTATCCAAGCTTTTTTCTGCACCAGTACAACATACTACTACTAAGTTAACTTATGCGAGTTTTATTTATCAAAGTTTTTTGGTAACTGATGCTTGATGCATAAAAAATCATGCTAATGTTGTATTTGTATTCATCACACGGCACAAGCACATTTAAAAGTCCTCTTCCCTTGCAATCATTCATGTTGCATCCGGTCTCCTGCTTTGAATTTTTCTTTGATCTTTCGTAGAGTGCATGTCCTATTGTCTTCCTGCATGCATGTTCAGCATGTAATAAATGCAAATGCTTCACAATCGTAGAAATATTTTCGTCTGCTAAATCTAAAAATAACATTATTTTATGCTTGTAAATCGTCCTTTGTCATTATTCCCGCTAACCGTGCTTCAAGAATTACATTGTCTTTTTTCTGTTTATTTATGTCCTTGAAGAAAACATCAAGGCCTATGTAGTAGTTAATCGTTGTACTTGGCTCGCATGTTTTTGAAATTAATACTAAAAAAGATTCTGTGTGTGAATTCTATTTTAAATGTTTTTAACTGTTTTTCCTTTTGTGATTACAGTGCGCAAAGAGAACGAACGAATTGTCAGTCACCTTCATCCCACGACGTCGACAATGAATGCTTCTAGCACTGCACCCACGAGTATCATTTCATCCAAGGAGAATTTTGGAGGCGGGGGTAGCAGTAGGACGACCCCAACTTCATCCGCCTCTCCGCTCTCAGACTCTCAACTAAGTGACAACAACAATAACCTGAACACTCACAAGGAATCACCTCCGCTGAGTCAGAGCCTGATCGGTAAATTGTTGTGGCAAAAGCAGCGGATTAGTATATCAACGTTTCCCTCGCCAATGCATAACACATTTGACCTTGACATTGGTGCAGCAGACTTAGAGGTCGAAAGTGGGATTGGCGCTGGCAATAACGACCAACCTCCATTATGATACGGCCACCATCACCACCACAACAACAGACACAGAAGAACACACATTTTCTGTAGTAGGTAGGTACTTAAAACGAATGTGCATCTCTACAGTGTGTAATGCAAGGAGAAATCTCCAAACTTTCCACCTACTACAACTATTACTACTACTTATCCTCATGCAGTAACTACTTGTACAAGAAAGACATTCATTACAAATTATACCTATATACTGTCTCCGTATACCTACATACTTACCTCTATCCATAGCCTCATGCTTTACTTTACCTTCTTCACTCTGCCAAGTCTCTTTGTTGTCTAAAAAAAAGTACTTTTACTCTGTGACAGTTTCCGTGCAAGAGGAAAGTACTATGTAGTACTTTCCCACTATGTGTAGACTGGTGGCGGTTGTTTTAAACCGAGCCACTACTACTGATAACAGTAGTGAAAGTAAACTATATATATATACTCAATAAATGAAAAGATTGGCTTGGCATCAGAAAATCAATTTCCATTTGATATTGAAAGAAAGGAAGAAGAAAATAAAAATAGAAGTCTATTGTTGTTGGTATTTGTTAGTGAAATTGTGTACTTGTTGTTGTTAGACATGTGAACTTAGCTTGTGTATACTAAATAAAATGTGAAGTGCAAACAAGAGGAAGATAAATCGATAAAGGAAATGGGTGGTTATCGCAACTGTCTCTAGTTATTTATAGTCAATCGCTACACGGCAGGCGATAGCATGTCATGTCAGTGTTATTCTACGTCAAAGTCAAAGGAAATTAAATAAAATTCAAATGTGATGTGTGCGAATACATAATTGATAGGAAAGCCAGGAGGGAGAAGGTCAAATCAATTGATGGAGAACGAGAAAAAATGGCATAAGAGAGATGTAAGGGGGAAATGTATTGTGTTGTGGCGTGGCCAATGAAAGGCGAAGGAAATATAGGCAGTGGGAAACTATTTTCGGATATGCTTCTTTCTAATAGTAGCATGTACTGTAAGTACGTACTTGCAGAAATACATATAATAGGGTACATCTATTGTGCATTGTGCACAAAGCAATTTAGTATAAGTGTTATAATGTACCAGTCAATTAACGTTAACAAATAACATGTTAATGTTAAAGTAAATGTGATCGATATACTGTTGTAGGTATTCATGCGGCGCAGTTTTATGATGTCTGTCTGTTGCGCTCGACTCAAAATATGATTATGTAGTAGCGGGCCACAGGCTACAATATTTAGCTAAATGCTCTACAACGGAAGTAATACCTTGTAAAATGTTAATGAACACGATACAGGTATAAATACTAGAAAAGCGGGTATACTACACAAATACACTAGATAGGATTCGGTATGACGCAACAACAAAACTAATGTAGAATTAACGAAGGGAAACATTTCCACGCAGAAATATTGCAATAAATCATTTAAGGTGGTGGCAGGCACGTCATACACTAAAACTATAATAAATACTACTGAAATCGAACAAGCAGTCTGTAATCCATAATTAATGTGCTTAAACTTTAACGTAAATTTTACAGGTAATAATTACTATACATATTAGGAAAATCGACGGTTAGAATCCCTTCAAGAATTATTGTCGGCTTAATTAATTGCAACACGTTTGCGGTGACAGCGAGCGCTTGCGACGAGTGAAAGCTAGAGATCAATCTTTTCTACTACAACACTACCAGGCGAATATTCAATTATTAGAAAGTTCTATCTAATACTATTAGTGTACTATGTCAAGTTTGGTGTGTACATACTAATATATACTGTAGACTGCTGCAGCATACGTAAAATGCAACAATCCGTATTCGAGAAGGGAAATCATAGACATTGTGTAAAGACAGCCTGCCAGTTTACTATTATTATTAGCAATGTTGTACTTATGTATTAAGAGACGAAAATTATTGTCTATTATTCCACATTGGCCCCTTTGTTCGGAGAAGGAATTATCCACAAAGAAATTCATTTAATTGCCTCCTGTCGGTTTGCTGCCGTGGTAAAGTGTATGAATATGCTTCTAAAGATATAATAATACCCACTCACAATCAGTGAGTCAGTTCTGGGAAAGAAAGAGAAAGTTTTATTGTTCGTAGAGTGGTGTAGAATAGAGAAAGAGATAGAAGATATTCTAGAAGCGTTTCATAAGGTTTTGTGTTGCAACCCTTGAACAAGTCAGAAGTACCACCGGGATAAAGCTTACTATCGTTGCAACTATCCGTATCTGTTAATACATATGTATTTGTATGGGATAGCAATATATCAACGTGGGAAAGCAGCTGCAAACTGTAATGGTTCGTACAACAGTTCTATAAGTACAGATATAATAATAGGGAATCAAGTCATTACTCTCTGTCAAGGCAAGTCAGCATCTTCGCATTAGGTCTCTCCATCTTCTTAGGTACTCGGTTGACTTTACATCGTCCTTGGCCTGGCCTGGTGGGTGTCTAATGCTAATGACATGGCTTGATGCTGCAAGCGAGCACTCCTAAACAAAACAGAGATGGAAAACAAGAGCCGTAATTGAAAACTGAAATAAAGGCTGTTTGTACTTTTATGGTAGTATACAGCTTTCTCCTATATTCCTTGAATTCTTGTCGTGGTTTTGCATTCGTTAAGCTTTTGCTCGTTTATTGCAGAATAAGTACACAATGCAGCAATGTAATGCAACAGCCCAACTTGAGCTGTGATCTAGTTACACACTCAGGTCGGTCATATTAATCTAAATGACTACGTAATTAAAACGAGAAAAGTCTGCGCACCAAGATACTATTACATAAATAGAGTACACACTACACACACAGACAGAACGACTTTCACTTGATTTACCTCTAGGGGAGATTGGGGTGTATTTGCCATCACGTTTTCTAACATACATTAATAATTCGTAGGCGTAAGCATAGTACTTATTTAAAGTAGGTAGATTAAGTAGAAGTGATGAAATATCTCATGTCGGGAAGCTGTAATACTCAAACCAAATCCTTAACCTTCACCATTCAATACACAACTAACTGCTAAAACAGATAAACCTAGCACAAATGAATTTGTCATTGATGGGGGAAATTAGTTTTCTAAAGACGTAATACTATAAAAGTAAAATTTCTTTGAGTAAAGTACTAAAATCAGCAATACGACATATAAGACTAGTTCTACGTTTGTGGTTCTCTCAATGCAATTAGTTATTATGCAAGTGAAAGTGTGTATGTATAAAATGTGTTAGTACTATGTAGTTAGTAGTAATATGGCCTGTGAATGAAGTCGTAGATTTAAATGGAGGTTGTTACTGGTGAAACCAAAACACTTGTACTTACTATACCTGAAACCCCGAAAGTTAGTTAAAATAAATTCCTATTTCTTAAGACTTATTGTTGGGGATACATACTACAAATTTAATGAGTGTGTCGATTGACATGGATGTCCATTATAAAATTGAATTGTTGATTGGAGGTGGGGGTTAATTATTGCTATCATTAAGACAGAGGGAAGTTTATTATTGTTGCCTGTTGACAATGATAATTAAAAAAATACGATATTGTGGCACTATACAGAATAACTACAACACAATGTATGATACAACACAATACGTGCACAAAACGTGTGTTATTGTACTGTTGTGTATAAAGTAGCTTACGTGTGTGCAACTAAATCCACTACATACATGTACCGTACTACTACGTATTTAAAAGTATTACGAATAGAATACAAATAATTGTAATGCTAATGCTATAATACCAGTTATAGAATTAACCACGTGGTCGATATGTTAATCAGCCACAAAAGAGTAATAAAAACGAGATTTTCTACAGAAAAATAATATTGGCATTTATTTAACTGTTTGTTATTATTCCCATTGTTTCCATAAGTTATGACGACTAACGGTACACGATTCACATTTTCATACCTATACATCAAATACCACATAATTTTAGGCAATTTTCAATCTCAACATTCTAAACTCATTTTCGAACAAAGAACAAACTCGGAACTTTTAAATTAATTAGTTTCAATAGTCAAGCTAAGGATTGAAACTGAACCTTGAGCGAACAGCTGGAAAAAAAAATAATGTACAGAAAAACTCGAGTAGTACGTTACCTCAAGCTCACAATTAGGATAGACTCTTCAATATTGAGCGTTGAAATAACAACCAAAGAATAAAACTGCATCTTCACGATTTCCGCCACATGACTAACATCAAACGAACCATACAAGAGGTAGTAATAGGTGAGCGTGAGCACCCAAATCATTAACATATGACTTGTACATTTAATTTCTCACGATACATACACGGTTTAATTATTGTAATATTTTAGCAATAAATATAGATAAAATTCTTACGTTATGTATAGATTTCAAATCAAATAAAGGTCAATCTTGTGGAAGAACTTAACGTTGCTTTTTAAATAAAAATCGTAAGAATATTCCGGTACATTTTAATTATCGACATATTATTGGAATATATTTTGGGGGCTGAGCAACCCTTCCTAATTTATTTATAGGTAGAGACCGAAATGCTAAAAACTCCATTTCGACATATACAAAGCTAATACCATTACAACCAGTAATAGAATTTTCAGACGAAGACACTAGTCTACTGCAAAATATTTTCTTCAATGTCATCCTGGATTTCGTGGGAATTTGAAGGCAAATTGACGATATCAAGTTCATCCTCGGGGTCATCTTCTTCTACCTAACAAGACCGACCAATAAGAAAAGTTACACATTTCATTATCGTCATCAGAACTCAGAACCATTCCAGCAGCCAAATAAATCATAAGTTGCGAGAACGAAAATTCCCCATGCAACATGGGCAGGAAATCATCTATCTGTCATTAAAGACAGAAATGTCGTGTAGTCAGTTTTCACTTTCTGGATCAATATATTTCATATGGTAAGTCATCTACAGCCACACCTACCTATCGAATGAATAATGTAAGCTGCGTTCTGAAGTTACCCTGCAATAGTTTTTGACCTGTAGGTAAGGTGACACAAGATTCCAACCTGGGAAAGTACACGAAAGTAAGAACAACCACTGTTCTCATTCCATCAACTTAGAACCTAATATAGAGTTGTAGACACGATACCAATGTTTGCAAAACAAAGAATCCCTCTAGAAATCGCTGCAGGTCACAAACACTGTAGACGGAGAAAGAAGAGGAAATTGAAAAAAGTCGTTCCACACAACTGAAAGACAACTAAACGATGAAATAGAAAATCTAATTTTGCAGATTGTTTCTACTTGTGCGAACAAAAAGTTTACATGCAGTAGAATTCCCTTTCCTACAGAACAATGACTGTAGTTTGCATCAAACTTGCATTTTCTATAGGCTAACACATGATAACATTACTTTGGAAAACTTGCTACACGATACACAGTGTTGGCACAAGGTTAATAAGATTGGCATGGGGAAGTATTAAAAATGTATTAAAAGCACCTACCTGAACACCAAGCTGACGAAGTTTAGTCTTATATTCCCCAATGCGGTTATCCTGTTCAGAGAGAAGCTCTAGAAGCTCTTCCTGATCTTTCTTCATTTTGTCCATCTCATCCACCAAAAGTTTATTTTCCTCTTCTAATTTGGCAATAAGATCTTCTTGGATTGGATTTCTCACAGCAGCTCCGAGCCCAAAGCATCCTTCCAATTGTGCTACCTTCAGTTCCTAAAATAATTCGAAATCACATGAGAATACGAAAAACAGTATAAACACGCGAGAACTAATCTGATTGTGAGTATTCAGTATTACAGAAGGAGTAGGTGAAGACGATCCACTACACAGTGATTTAAAACGAAGTTCCTTATTCTTAACATGCATTACTTAAAACGTGTGCTGTTTTAAAGTTTTTTCAACAAATTAATTACCAGTTCCTGAATTCGATTATCCTTCTGGGCAACAATGGTGAGATGGTGATCCTCATGAACCTGTCGAACCAAAGGTAGAGTACCGGAAGTTTCCCTTTGAGCTTGTGCAAGTGCGAGCTGACTTTTGAGTTGTGCAACTTCTCCCAACATTTCCTCCACTTTACCCTGCAAAAATGAAAAAATACAAAATCTTTAGGAATGGTACCCGATTGCATTTTAAAGCACATCTTCATAATCTGAAATTGTACCTTATATTCTAAATTCATATTTGTCAGTCCCAATACTTCTTTCTTGCAATTTTTGATTTCTTCATCCTGCGTTCTGATGACTTCTTTATATCGATTTATAACCTCGTGTGGAGGTTGATTGTTCACCTTACTGAAATCTCGAGAGGCAGTATCAGGCTGCAAAGAGGCTGTCTCTGGATCGGTTAGTTGAAGTAAAATAAGGGCTTCATATTTTTTAAATAAAAGGCAAAAGGTCTGATCAAAAACCAAATCTGTGGTATGTTTAGCGACTAATTGGGGGTGTTTGAGGGAATGTAAGTAAAATTCTGATTTTGAAATATTGCTAAGTCCATCAATCAATGTTTCCATTCCGATTCGATTTGTTATAAGTTGTATTAAGTTATCCTGACAAAACCAAATGATTTTCCTATATTTAAAGTTCATTATAGTCAATATGTAATGTATAGGGGAGACAGAAAACCTACTTTGGTAAACGAAGGAACAGTATTTGGATTAAAGTGAAGACAGAGCCCCAACACGAAGGCTGACAGGCCATGCACCAAAATTTCTTCCGTGTCTGTTGACGTAATCTTAAATAAAGTTTAATAACAACATAAATCTTCATTCTACATTTTTGGAAAAGAAAAGTGTAAACTTTGTGAAGATTGTCATTGTCGTATCGCGGGCCAAAGCCAAACTATCGCTAGGAACCCCTCGGAAACAATATGTTAATTTATGTTCATTTGCTCTAAACAGATATTTAATCTAATTACAGTACAAAGTACTGCTTTAAAATCCGTCAAAGCTGAACAAAGCGATAAATATACGTTATTGCACAAAAGTACATACCTGTGTTATTAAATAAGGTATAGCGTTTCCGTTCGTTAGAAATTGTGAAATCGCTGCTGGACTTGATTCTAGCCAAATGGACAAAAACTGCAAAAATCCTACTTTCACAGCAGTCTTAGCACCCTGTAAAAAATTTACTAGTTAAATACCACATCCAGAGAAATAGATAGACTGCATAAACTTAGTTAGTATTTCCCTGTATACCTGCATCAAAGCTTGCAATACATGGTTCATCAAAGTGACTGGAGGATTGTTTGCTTTGGTAGCTAACTGAACTTTCAATAAATTTTCTTTCTGTTTGCCGTTAGCTAATAAAGTGTGACCCAAGGCAATAGAAGCAAACCAATTGCTGGGCATATCTTTGCTGAACAAGCCACCACAGAGTAATTGCCCCGCAGTAACCGTATTAAGTGCTACAACAAAATAAGGCGTTACACAATATTAAAGAATACAGTCTACTTATATATTAAACGTGTGTGAGAGGACTACAAACAATTACCATCTGCATCCGATGGAAGAAGCGTTTTCACAATGTCATCCTGGCTTTTTTCGTTTTTGTACAAATAAGATTGAATGCAATACAGAACTGCACAACGAAGTGATAGCGGCTGTCTATCGTTTACAAGTGTCATCAGCAATATTACAAGAACAGGTCTGAAATTCACGAAAATACAATTAGACATTGAAACCATGTATGTTTGTTATGACACGATTATTATTAAACATTGTTAAAAAAATTCAGATCTTATCAGCAACGTTTCATAGCGAGTTCTACCCATCAAATAAAAAGGGAAATATTTTAAACATTTCAACCAATTTCTGAGATGAAGGAACTCAGCTAAACTTGGAAGATTTACATCACAATTTTGATTAGACAAAATAATAAATACAATTAGATGTAATTAATACGCATGTAAAATTACCTCGGAGGATCGGACGGAGCCACAACAGAGGAAAAGAACTCTTGATTTTCTAAATTGCCCCGCATACTTTCTCCCACTGTAACAATGGCTTCTGTTAGAGTCTCAGCTGGAACACCACTCGCCATGAGAATATTGCAAAGGCAATCCAATATACCACAAGCTTTTAATGACTTTTGACAAGTTGTTGTTACATGACTTGGATTCAATGGTGTAACCAATGTTCGTACGATTTGCAGCATGTGAAAAACGTTTGACACTTTTTGAGTTGGCCATCCCAATTCATCATCAGGAAGTGAAAAGAAAGGCAGCAATTTTTTTATGTAACTTCCTAAATATAAAATAACATTGTAATATTTAATTTTCTCCAAGTAAAACAGATTCCAAAGGCAAAATGCATTCCGCAAAAGAAGCGTAAGAAATGAGGCTTATATGCTAATTCTTAAAATATTGCATAATGATAAAAATTAAACGAATTACCTTCACGAAAATATGTCAAATTGCTTGTATTACTTCGTAAAAGATTAAGAAAAAGTTGAAGACAGTCTTCAACAACAGGACCTCCATCTGAATAACCCTCCTCGTGGATAATCTGAAGAATTCTATCAAATCCGTTTTCGAAAGCAATTATCTTCTGAATATTTGCATTATTTTTTGTCATTGCAATCAGCAGAAGAATGGCCTAAGTAGTATACAAATCGACAAGCTCAAATAAAAGGGCATGAAAGTGAAGGTAATATTTGGTTATATAACTCACATCATTGCGAACAACCTCCCTAGAATCACTTAAAAGATCCATTATTTTTGAAGTACCCATAGGACTCACAAGCAAAATTTCTTGAATATCTTTTGGCCGATTTATAAGCAGATTAGTCATAAGCCGTATAACTGGAAGTCGAATCCGAAAGTCGTACTCTTCCAATATAGACAAAAGAACAGCAACATTTTCGCTTTTTTTGGAAATTATTTCGGTAAACTGACGGCCGACATCGTGCATTTTAGGATCTTCATCGTCTAATAATTCTGGGGAAGTGATATTTAACAGACATTCTAAGGCATAGGCAACAACTTCGGGATCCGTCCTATCAATTGAGAGAACATTAAGCAGTGTGTCCATTCCCTGAGCTCCAACTTCTACCCGATACTTCTTGGAGAGAGACCGCAGCGCACGACAAGCATCTCTTCGATCTTCTAACAGAGTGGACGTTTGCAGTCGTTCTAATAGTTTCTCCACCTACGAAATGACATCAAGCGTAAAAAACTTTTAGACCCTTTTTGTTTTATTGTTTCATAAAATGCAAAAGTAATGAGAATTCCAAACTTACCGTGTCAGCACCAGATGGTCCATCAGTAGATCCATTGCTACCTGATGTGTGTCCTCCCAAAACAGTCTTTAATCCACTTTTAAGGAGCTCCATGTTTCATAATTTATCGCGTACGTGCTGTATTTTATAATAGTAATGTCAACAGGCTAAAGACACACGGATGGCTAAAACACTAACAACTAACCACCGACGGTAAGTTTGAAACTGGACACTTGCTTTACATAATACAGATTTCATCAATCTAACAGCGGACAAACAAACATGTTCTCTTCTATGACCACACGACAGCTGAAAAATCCTAAAAATATTACCTCAGAATTTCTGTTCTTATTTTTTACACGTAATGCAGCATCTGTTTACTGAGTAAAGTTACCTTGTGTTTGCTATTGAAGTAAACTTTACTCAAGATAACGATTTTTTATTTATAACTCATTCCACAATATTTATGTGCAAGGTAGAGTAGAACGGTTGAAGTAGAATAGAAGAGTGAAACAGTGAAAGCAAAAACAGTCATACAGTGGTACAAATATTCCCGGGTGAATTTACTGATTCCTTCTATTCGCCGTACGATAGCTCTGTTCTTTCGCCGACGCTGTTCTGTACACAGACTTCTACTGCTTCTACCAACTTCTACATTTCGTTTATACATTTTTGTAGTTCGGTTCGATGGTCTTCTTCAGTCTTCGCTTTCAATCAAAAGAATGAAGTAAATCCAAAAACTAATTTATACGCAATTAATATAGCCTCCTGTAGGAAAACGAAGAGTGGGATGACGGATAACGGATATACGAGTGACAACGGCCTTTTTTATCACATTAAGAAGATCAAATAATGTGTCAAGAAAATCGTAGCTAACTAATTGTCAAAATTTTCAACCCGGAATCATTACAGTCAACAATTGTAAGATAAGAACAAGAAACATTTTACCTTAAATAAAGCCGATATAAGTCAAAATAGATACCGTTTCGAATAGATAGCAAATTGTAGTTAGCTATATTAGTAGCAGCCAGCAGCTTAGCCATATTAGCCGTTTTCTATAGCTGCGGTTCAATTAAACCAGTTTAGATCATACTCTTCGATTTTTGCAATACTTGATATTGATAAAACGAAATTGGATGGAATGTAATCTGGAAGACGACCTAGCTAGACTTACGCTTCCGACTGAGGACGATGGAATAGCAAAATGTTCTGACGCGACAAATGAGAGGTATATCTACCGAAAGATATACCAACAAAAACAAACGTTCTGGGGTCGCACAAACCAGACCCAATGACACTATTTTTAGCGATAAAATATCTTACCTCTTTCACTGTTTTCATTCAGGGTATCTGAAGGTGATCCAGCTGCTGGCAACGGGAAAAAGAGTAAAAGAAGAAAACGGAAACCTAAAAAATCCAAAATGCCAGTTAAACTAATGGTTACAAACTTGCCGGAGGAACACACCGATAGTACTAAAGAAGAACTTCAGAAATTATTTCAGTCGTATGGAAATGTAATTAGCTGCAAAGTTTTCCCCAATAACTACGCAGTAGTGGTATGTCACCTTTCGTTCATTGAATTCCCAGTGGCGTAATTTGGAGGTTTAAATGTTAATGATGTTCAATCACCTTCCCCAGAAATTTTGAGATTACGCCACTGGATTTCCCCAGATTTACCCACAAACTGTACTTAAATTTTGTGAATATTTTTGTTTAGGAATTGGATAACGAAGCCATTAGCGAGGACGCTGTTAATGAATTAAATGGAATATTGTTTAAAGATAAACAGCTTTCTGTTGAACAAGACAGAAATGCAACAGGAGAAATACAAAATATTCCAATGATTAAACTGGCAGTAAGTAATGTAGCTGAAAGTGTCCAATCTAATGATTTAAAAGACCTTTTCAGAAAATATGGAATCGTTACACAATGTGAACTATCCAGTGGAAAAGGATACATTGTAAGTTTTTAAAACTATTGTTATTCTCTTTTTTTCATCATTTATTGTTTTAGATGACTACTCCGGTTATGTTTTACATGTTGCCATTACATGTACTTCTAGAAATTGGAGGCTACAGGAGATATTAGAACTGCTATTAAGGAAATGAATGGATTCGTTTTAAATCACATTGCCATAAAAGTGGAACCTGATGTTAGTGCCCCTAAACCAGCAAAACAATCTGATTCTACAGCAACAGGACCTGGCAGAGGCGCAACGAAGAAAAATACCAGAGGTCCTCGCGGGAAGTCGACTGCAGTGTCAAATAGAAGTCGGGGAAGAGGTAGGGTTACGATGTTGCGACCACTGCCGTTCTACGAAGATGCAGACCTGTCAGCTTTAAACAATTATGATAACTCAAATTATTATGGAGAGTCAGAATATTACCCCGAGGAATCACAATTTTTGCCTCGTAGACCAGGTGCACCACCATTTGGACCTTCTATGCCAGAGCCATTATTCTATCTCCGTCGGGGAGGACCCCCTTCCAGGATGATAAGACCGCCAGGACCAAGAGGTCTTCCTCCTGGGCCCAGAGGTCCCCCTCACTTTATGCCACAACAAGGCCCCAACCATTTTCCTGGTCGAGGAATGGTGCCGGGTATGAGAGGACGGGGAATGCCATCGACCAGGGGACATGGAATGGGGCCTAGTCCCCTTGACAGTGGAGCACTGCGAGGGTCTCCACTGGGCCGCGGTTTAATGCGAGGACGTGGAATGTTCAGAGGATCACCGAATGGACGAGGTTTTGGGTCATTTCATCCGCACGAAGACAATTTCTACGATAGAGTCAATTACAACGCTGGTCGTGAACCCACTGTTCGAATTCCACGATATGCTCCATTTGGTGGTTCCGTTTGCCAATCAAATTTTGAAGAGAATGTCGGGAACGGCCCTCCTTATTTCGGAGGAGGTTACCATGAGGAGCCCATGGATGAAGAATATTACGAAGACCCAGAAAAGTATTACGACGATTTTACAAATGCTCCTCCTCCACCCCAATACTTTGGTAGAGGTGGGGGATACAAAGGGGGTGAGTACGACGATGGTTCATTTTTTCCTCCACAGATGAAACCAAGGAGGCCACCAAATCAATTTAAGCCGAGACAAAATAGTGCCATTCAGAGACCTCCAGCAAAGCGAACTGTTGCTCCCGGCGAACCTTATCCACCACCTGCTCTTCGCCCATCTGGATCATTCATTCCACCGAGAAAAAAATTCAGAAAAGCAATTCCTGTTGGCAATCAGAGAAATGTGCAACCAGGAGGAAACAATGCAAATATTAAGAAAAAGAACATGGCGAAAAAGGTCAATGGAAATCAAGTTCCTATTGGGAGCAGACCAGGACTCGGCTTGGGGACTAGCAGCAGACCTGCAGCAGCCAATCCTACTGCGCCGTTGATTCGGGGGACTACTCCCAAAATACCTGGAGCAACACCGAAATTTGGTTTAAGACCGCAGATTCAGCAGCCTAGCGGGACACCACAGTCAACACCTTTTTCAATGAATCAAATGTTTCGGGGCCCTGGACCTAGCGGTGGACAAAAGCAAAATTTGACGATACCTGACAGTGTAATGGGGTAGGTGCATGCATGCATTATTATAATTGATTGGTTCTTTTTTATTAAGCTCGATATTATTGTAAAAATTGGGAAATTGAAACCCTAACAAATATTAATTGATTGCAACTATCTTTTTTCAGACAACAAGCAATTGATTTCACTTCTGATGACTACTTGATATAAAATGTGTACCTATCTACATGTGCTTATTGTTCACGTAGAAACTATATCCTGCGGTTTCCCTCGGTCGCAAAATGGTTAATCGGAGTCAACTGAAGACTGATCTGAGGTTTATACTTTAAACAGTTTCAATAACACTAATTTATATAGAATAAGGTGTGCCCATTAGAGGGCAAGAACATTTAAGTTAACACTCTCGCTTTGCTGATCCAGAATAGATTAAAATCAATGAAGCGGAAATGAAATGCCCTAGGCACTCTTCTGCCCTTTTTTTGTTTTTACCGGTAGATAGTGGGACCGGGACGTACTGATTGCACTAAATTCAAGGTACTTGAAAGAACCATCGTGGTCGTATTTTTTGTTTTCGTGGTGAGTGGTTTCGGTGTACTCCTAGCGTTCTGCATCTGTTAAAGGACAAGTTGAGTCTATACAGACTTTACTTTTCCTTAGTGTAAGTTTAACCGTTCACCTCTGCTGCTATTTTTCGAGATTGCAAAAAAGACGATTACACCTGCTTCTTTGAGCACCTTCGATTACGATTGAGCTTATGCAGTTCTCGTTGTCATTGTCGATTGACTTTTAACATGCGGGAATATTTTCTATTTCACCTATTCTCGTTGGACAAGTGACGTGAAACCCCTTTTCCGGTAGCACCAGAGTTCTCTCTATAGTCTGGGAGAAATCTGTGGGCTAGGAAGAATCCAATTTAAAGTTACACTAGAAATGTACCGTCAGTACTGTGCATAATCAAACTGTAATTGTTACATTTTACTTGTATGAATGTTATTAGTTTTCGAGTTTTCCAGTAATTTGTACATTAGATGTAGGATGTTAACCATCCAAACCGTCTATAAGTGTTTATCTTTGAGAAAAATAAACTCAGTAATCCTATAAACAATAAATTCGTTTAGTCAATGTAATATCTAGATTGCACTCTGAAGAAAAAGTGAAGGGAACAGTGGAAGAAACAATAAAGGATTAGATTGCGAATTTTTGCATACTAATTAAATACCTGACAACGGTATTTTATTATCACTTAAATGTACCATTTTTATCACAAGCGCGAAATCCAACATTTCTTGCTAACAAAAGAGTTGGCGGACACTGTTCTCTTTCACAATTACAAAAGTCTTACTTCCACACCTTAATTACCCCATCTGATGAAGATGTGAGTATGAAGCTTTGGTTTGGTGTAGAAACGGTGGCTACATCCGTTATGATGTTGTGATGGGCATTTCCCATAACAATCGAGTGTGCAGTCCCACTAGTATTACCAGGTGACCCAAGTCCTTGGTCATTTTCGTTAGAGCTGCCCCCTCGAATGTAGGAATGGGAACTGCCCCCACCACCTCCACCTCCTCCCAATTCATAAATTACTTCAACACCATCCACAAGTCGAAACCTATATTCTCCATTCTTTGGACTACCGCCTGTAATTTGTTGCTCCGCTTTTTCTGGGTTGATTAACATAAAAGAGTCGTTCGGAGAATTCAAATCCCACCATCTTACCGACATATCACTGCCAGCAGTAATGACGGCATCACTTGATTTAATTAAAGACATTCCAAACACTGAATGTGAAGGTCGGGCACTAGCGGGATTTGTTGGTTCCGGTGGCTGTGATAACGGAGGAGAAGAATTCGCCCATAGGCACAAATGGCGACTCCCTGAAAATCAATACAATAATGATTACTTACATATGTTTCGACTTGTATTGATAAATAGCAACAAATGCTACCAGTTTCCATATTCCACAATGAAACTTCATTTTGACTTCTGGAGGAAGTGAAAACTCCCCATGAATGAAATATTGAAGATTTCATTTTCCTCACTGGGGAACCAGTCTTGATGGTTGTCACCGGAATGCTAAATCTAATTATTCAAAGATTAAATCTAACGATTATCGTAGAGCAGTCCAATTCTGATTAGAGGTGTGCAGCCGATTGTCTTACCTAAGATCCCAGCAGGTTAAAATGCCTTTGGAACTTGCTGTGCACATCCAGTCACGCTCCTCATTTGAACTGAGGGCAGTAAGCAATCCTATTAGGGCAAAAAAAACACAACGATTTAAAAAACAATTGAATTACCAATAGATGTAAAGTGCAATCTGTGCCATGGAGTTATTAATCACAATAATAACCTCACCCCATTTTAAGTCTGACTGTATATGGAATACTTCTTTGTTGGCTGCCCTCGTATCAAAACCCAATAACGCGCCCATTTCTGTCCCCACAATAAACAAGTACGGAGAACACGATTCCAGAGCTACTGGAACTCCCACATCGTTAATTTGGTTGTTAATAGGCAGGGTAAAAATGTTTCGTGCCACCATGTTCTCTAAACTGAAAAATAGTACAAAACATGTAAAACTAATATCCAAAATGTAACTATTAAACACCTGGTACAAAGTCACACCTGAATCCATACAGCTCCCGATCATCCGTAACACCAATTACATTTGCCCCAACAGCATAGGCCATATTAGTCACGTTTTTCTCCCCAGGTAGGCGAATGACGCACCTAGAACGGTTTGCGACATTCCTACCTTCCATTTTCTCGGCGTCCCAAATTCTAACGTCCTCCCTAGCAGCCGTTGCGAAAAGCCCCCTGAAAGTTGTAAGTGGACAGATTTTTGTCACAGAACACCTATGTTCATGTAGATGGGCTACTAAAATGCCCCTGGGTTTCTCTGAGAAATTTGCTAAATGTTGTACATTATCCATTCTATTCATATTTTGATTGAAGCTTGGACTAGAGGGATAAGGCGATGACTGCGATGAGAGTACCGTGCTTCCATCTCCAAATGATAGTGCTGACGAAGCAATTTCCTTTATTGGGGGCAGTGACATAATAAGCAAATTACTTTGCAAGGGCTTTTGACTAATTTGATCGTAAATTCCCTTCGTAGAAACGGATGGGAAAGAGGCTATCGCTACGGTTGCAAGACGTAGAGATCGTTGAGTATTCACTTTCATGACATGTCGCTGAAGAAAGTCAGTGTACACTGGGTCTAAAGGTTTTGGAAGACCTTCTGCACGAAGTCTTGTAATGAACTGAAAACGATCATAAACAATTTACATATGCATACATAGAACAATGAGGGTTGGTATTTGGTATAACCCCGAATGTTCAGTAACATTTCTGGTAACATACTTACGTTTGCCACCTCATTGGAATCTGGTTCAGCCCCTTTACCATCGTTATTTCTTAAAAAGTCCAACGTTGAAGCCAACAATGTCCCTTTAGCTTTAGCGCAACTTTCGTAGACTTGTCGCTCCAACGTATCTCTTGCTTTACTCAATATTGACACCTCATTTACTCCCCATAGAGCACCAGAGGACGCCTTTAGGTATACTTTGAGTCTTGGAATGACGTGACAATGAACATCCACTTGGGCCAGATTGTTTTTGATGCTGGTAATGACCCCTACACTGGCCATACGTAGCCAAAGATTTGGATGAATTACAAATGGCAATGTTTCCTCCAATAAGTCGAGTAAAAACCGACGACCAAAAAAATTTATTTCAGCCAGTGTCTTTATTGTGAGTAAAGCAGCCCTCATCACAAATTCTTCAGCGTCTGACAGTCCCTATATTAAATACAATTTTTTCTTTGCAAATGTGGACAGTTATTTAATTTTTACGTGATTGTTAATTACTAACCTGCTTTAATAAAGGAATTAGCAATGGGGCAGCGTGCCATCCTATGAAAGCAGCTACACCACACACGCATCGAAAGAATGCTATTCGAAGTTGAGCATCTTCCTTGTCATTCAAGAACGTGATTAAGTGGGAAAGTAGAACATCGTGTGCCTTTTCTCGTTCGAAGTACACACAGAGGGACTCCAATGATCCAGGAGTGGACACTAGCACCCGCTTCACAACAGGATCGGAATCGGTTAATATCATTGCTAGAAATGATGCTATTGTTTCTCGTTGAGAATGGAATTCTGAAGAAAATTGTAATTGAGGTTGCGCAGTTGTTTCAGCTTCATGTAAGAACGACGTTTCCAAATACCTTTTAAAGGATAACACAAATAAATTTAACTGTGATGCTTGTATTATATACTTTTCATGTTTGTACACTCACCTTTTAGAAATTGTCGCCAATCGCGCTACATTTTTTGCCAAAGATATTTTAACAGCTACATCTCTATCTAATTTGTCTAAGGCTGGAAATATGTAACTAGAAAATATGTTGTAATCTGAAGGAGGCACGTTTTTCACCATATCTAAACAGTCGACTAGTGTTGTCACAGATTCAGCTCTTACTCGCGGTGAAGGGTCTTGAAGGAGGTAGGTTATATAAGGTACGATTCTCTCAAGTATTGACTCTTCTCCCAATTTTGTAGACAATATTCTAAAGGACTCCAGAGCGTATAGTTTGGCAGTCACTGTTTTAAGTCCTCGTACTTCAGCAGTTAATAACGAGGTAAATATTAGACTGAGTAAAGGTCCGTCTGCTGTGTTTCTACTGAAAGTTGCAAAGGCAAGTTAAAATTTTAATTTTTGTGATTCTAAAGTTTACAAACAACAAGGGGACTAATACTACAACGATAAAGCAGCAATTAAATAAGTATTAAAAGTGTGTACCTAATATCTTGTGAAAGCCGAGCCATCCTTGAATCAGCTTTCACCAAAGGTTGAAATGCTAGTATATCGTAGTAGGATTGTAACGTTATGTAAAAGTCATTTGGAAATAGTCGACCTCTGAATCCATTGAGATAGTTTTCGGCTGTTTCTCTGCGATTTGGATCTAATTGAATCATATGTGTAACTAGTTCTCGAGCACTCGGGTCTTCTATTTGCCTTATTACCGGCTCTGGGTCATACTCTCCCGCACAAAATGACAAGAGTTGAGAAAGATCAAAGGGAACCCTTCCTTCGGTAAACAACTCAATCAAACAACAGCTGAAAAACCCAACAATTTAAATTAGCCTGGATTGCAGATTAATGTCATTTTATTGTATTGGTCTCATTCTCATTACAAGACAACTAAGGCTGAAATTTTACCCAGCTGAAAAAATGTCCATTGAAGGCAACAAAAAATGTTTTAATTCATCCTCTTGGGTTAATAAATTGTCAGCACCAAGACGACTTTTGTCATCATGAAACCGTTCTGGAGCAACGTAACAGCATCTTCTACCAGCTGTGTCGAAGAAAAACCCAAATATGGCGGATGGATTGTTTCGGGGAAGATACACGGGCTTGAATGGAGCGAAGTCACACAACAGAAGTCGCAGTCCTGAAAAAGATCGATTTCAGTCATGTTTTCATTTTGAAATATGTTGATTGTACACACAAACCAGTGGCACAATCTTTTCACTTTCTTACCCGGGGTTATAAGTATATTTTCAAGTTTGAGGTCCCCATGACTTAACCCGTGTTTATGTACTTGAGCCAAGCCACATAAAAGTTGAAAAGCTATCCATAATTTTTCTGGCCACTGTATAAATGGTCTAGTTGACATCCTGTCGTACAACGAGTATTTAACATACGGTCTTATCACTACCACAGATCTTTCTGTACACTGAAAGTATAAGAAAAACGTGGTTACAAAAAATGCAGCATTTTCTCGTAGTATGTGTGTACTGATGGAACATTGACTAGTATCAAATTAACTATTGAGTACAAATTATTAACTAAATTGGCTTTGAAATTCATACTTTGGCTTGTGTGAACGGTAAGCAATTTGGGGATGGCGAAGAACTCAGTGAGTTTCGTAGATTAAGTAGTCTTTCGCAATAAACTTGTATAGGGACAGTGTGTTCATGAATTACAAATACTTTTACTACACATAAGATTTGACCTTGTCTCGCTCTGCACACTTTGAGAAATCGTGTCGATCCAAGACTGAAAAAAACAATGATTTTGAATCATTCCAAACGTGTACTATAATACATACAAATATCTTGAACATCCTGCAACCACGTTGGAATAGGATGACTAATAATAAATAATACAACCTTAACACTTACTTCATATCAAAGATCAACTCAGGAACATCTGTCAAATAATGCTCAACGGGTCGAATCAAGGAAGGAGCAAAAGCAACCAGTTGATTTCCCATATTGTATCAGTGTTACTAAATTTGATCCACCTATAATAGGACAAAATCATTCGAAAATGAATTTTCATTCCACCATCCACTACTACTATGTATTATGTATCAATGCATCTCCCATTTTTTATCACTTTCAACACTAAAATAAAAATTACCATTTACACTATAGGGTCAATAGTCTCAATAGCATATAAGATGTACATGTAATATGATTGTTCTCAAACATCAAAACATCCGAAACTAAATTGATGTCAGATTCAACAAAAAATAGGGTCTTCGGTCTTCTACTAGACTACAGAACTACATAGATACTCAAGAATTCAGTGACAGACAATCAAAAGCCAATAATACTTTTTATGGCGGTAAAGATAACAAAAGTAGATAAACAAGGAAAATATCAATACGTTTTGTCAACTTGAATTTGGCAGTGAAATACAAATGCAAGTTCATCCGCCAAACTAAACTTAACATCTAATGTCTAAGAAGTGGCCAAAAAAATTCAAAGACAACTTCGCCAACTACGTCATTACCACTCAATCATCAACGCCACCCAAGACACCAATAAACTCAAAATTATCATCAACAACAAAATGACAAAACACCAACATCCAAGAAGGGTAATTTAACTATTGACATTACTTACTTTGTCTTTACAAATCAATATGTCAAATATATACGTTCGGATACCTTGCTTCATAAATATATTGATATTTGTGTTGCTTATTACACGTTTGTAACTTTAAACTTTATACACGTTAATATAAATATAACTTTCTCTATACGTATCACTTAACTTAATAATTTATTACTTTATTAAATAGAAACACGCAATGATTTGATATAAATATTTTTATCTTTTAAGATTTATCTGAAAACTGTAATTGGCGGTTTATGAACTCGTGCTACAAATGGGATTGCAGCGGGTGACATCAATTCTTTTGTTCCCCTATGCAGTTTAAACAAGCATCGTAAAGCAAAGGTAGGTAATTATTGTATTGTAACTAAATAACTTTAACGTTATTTGAGGTGGCAAGAGTTAGTAATCTTAACATTTTAATGGAGTCTAAGTCAAATTAATTACTGTAATTACACTGTGTGTGTGTACTACCAAGTTTCAAGTTAACAAGTGTGTATAGATCTGGTGCATACATGTACCGTATCCGTAACCGTCCGTGTACATGTTTGTGTTCTGCTTACGTGTGTGTGTGTACTACTTTGAAGGATAGATTATTTGATGACTAAACTTTGGTCATTTTAAATGGAGTACTTCTTGAAAAGTATTCCTTCTTATAACATAGCTTCATAAACGAGTGCTTTGCTAACAGTGTTGTGAGCCAAAGTCAGTTAGTGAATAGTATATATTAAATGTACACAGTACACACTCACACGACCAAGGATCACCATTATTTGTTTACTTTTAACTATACAATAAATACACTATTTTATAGGTTGTACAAGTGTATTCAGGCGTGTAAGTGTATTTTACTCAGAAAATGAAAATATTAGTAGCAGTAATAGCAGCAAATATAGAATAAGAATAAAATAACCAACGCTCATGTTATTTTGTAGTAGTAGTATACCACACTAACTAGGAAGGTAGCACGTACTTGACTTAACCTTATAATTGATAATTAGTTCAATTTCAATAAGTGTTCTGTGTTCTTTATTCAATTAGCTCCATTACTTGTATGATGTGTGGTGTAACTGGTGTATAATGGGGATCTTCATTTGAAGGCAGTGACTTTAAAAAGGTATTTTATTTTTATACAATTTATAAATAGTAATAGTACAACAACAAACATACAACATAAAAGGGTTAGCTTATTGTTAGTACAAAGCACAAGTACAAGGTAATAACTAATAATAAGTCATGTATGTGTATGTCATTTCCAGTCAAGGAGCTGAGTACCTCTTTAAAAAAAGTAGCGACAGGACATTTGTAATAAAGTGTAGAGTGTTGGTTGAATGCAATTTAACAAACACAATCATTTCAATGCCTTTATCTCGCACACATATATATATTTGTATTGATGTCCAAGCCAAAGTTAGATAGAAAAGAAGCTTAGCTCTCTAGCTGCCAGAGATAAGATTTAAAGACTTGTGATATCCTATTCATACATATAATGAACGAACAGATGATAGATAATATACGTTCAGATATATATGCATCCGTGAGCCAGGTGTCCAAGGTTTACGATGTGGTAAGATATAATTTTAAATAAGAATTTTTTGGAATGACTATTTCTATATCAAGCCAAAACCATTTATTCAACAGTGTATAAGTCACTGTCTCCTTGTCTGTCTGGAGCAAATCGAAGATTAGTATTGACTTCTGTCTGCATTGGCAATGAAATGTTAAATTGAGATATTTAGTTGCTCCACTTTTTCTATTTGAACCAGAAACAAAACAATTCGCATTGTTTCACATTTTCCAGGGATTAGTTTTGCCATTGATCTACAGCAAGTAAGCGCATTTCTATTTTAATACCGACTGTAATTAGACGCTCTAATTTTAAAAAAATACTTTGTTAAAGATGGTTACTGCGTAGTTTAACACTTTATTTGATGTCATCAACAGTTTCACCAATTATTTTCTTTGAATCTATGTTCAACCTACCAGAATTCTGTTGAGTCAACCTGTCTACTTTCGGTTGACAGCTTTCCTGAATGTCAAATCTTAAAGTTAAAGATATCTTAATTTCATGTTTTATTGTTATCCCATTTCGCTTCAGAAAACTGCTACGTCAAACATTAAGAGCTTTATAAGTGAGTAAAGATTGGCTACAATATTACAATCACTGAAAGCACAGGAGGAGCAAGAATAACGAGCTATAGGTAGGTATAGATGCAATGAGATACATGCGAGGAGATTGGATTGTATAGAGAACAATTGAATGCTGAAGAATTGTATTAGATTGAATGCTCAAAGGCAAAGAAGAGCAAAAAAGATTGACGAGCGGAGAAGAGAGAGGAAATTTCTCTTTAATTCCTCTTAGTCTAGTGGAACGAGCTACGTTGACATGATAGACTTACCTCGAATAAAAGTAGATTGCATCGTGAATGTACACTGCTCGTGTATAACTGTACTTGTCTGGTGTCTGCAGTCTACGATAACATTTTAGCGATCCTACTACTACCATAAATGAAAATTAGATATAAGTGTTTAAACACAGAATTTATTCGGGTTGAATGTTTTGTGGAATTTTAGAACTACTACGTGCACGTGTACAATTTGTAAAAGTTTATTTTTTGTTTTTTACGTAGAAGAACTGGAACAAAAATGTTACACGCGTACTACGGACTTTGTTCAACCTTATTCCTGATATAATACACACGAGAAGTGCTAATGCTAATGGTGTTAAGTTTTCGAACATTGATAGTGAAACATACAAAGAAAAGGAGAATAACATGAAAACCACCGAATTTTGTGCTTTCAATAAGCCTTCTTCCTGTGGGTACGATGGTGAAGTGTGAAAAGTTTTGTCCAATTTAGCGGTGGATAACTAAATTACAGCCGAACTTTGAAGTTACTTTGATTTTAAATTATAAAATGGGTTCAATGAGTCAAAGTCTTTTTGCGTGGGTAGCAACACTATCCCCATACGAAGGAAAAAGTCAACCAAGACCGGAAGACTTCAAGGATGGGATAATGCTAGCCAAGATATTGAAGGAGGTGATTGACCCAGACTTTTTTCAAGATTTGAAAACTTCGCCTAATGATTCTACACCGTTGATTCAAGTTTTGAAAAGAATGCGACAATATTTATCTGAACAGGTAAAATTTATTTTATTTGCTTCACTGTATTTCGTGAGACTGTTTTTAAAATGATATTAGTATTACCCTACGAAAAGACTTTGTTGATGAATTCGAGTTCTGTCTCATTAAAAGAGATCATTGTGACAGTGGGCTAATCGTTTCACCAATTTTTCTCCACCATCCCAAATATGGTTTTTTATGAACGAGAGACTTTCCTGTGTGGTTGTAGTTTCTGTAGATGATGCAGATATTGTTGATCCCTCCTGGCTGTACAATACTTTTAAATATGTACCCAATTATTCGAAATGCTTAATTACTATTTTATCATCTATTCATGGCTGTGTTCAACGCCTTCAACAACACAGTTTCATGTTGTAATTGACAAATTGTAGATTTTAGAAAATGTAGGAAATGAGACCTTCGCTATCTCACGTGAGAACTAAAAACCAAGAGCTTGGAGAACCCCCATTCACGAATTACTTTTCGCTTCTGTAGGTAATAAGTGCGATATCATTATATATATTTACCATATAAGTTCAGTTATTGAGCAGAAGCCAAAATTCTAGGGATGCACCATTACTTATTAGTGCAGTACGTAATTTTATTGCGAAGTAAATCTTAACGTATGTATTTCCGAATTCGCAGCCTTATCGATGTCATAAACCACGAAGAAATGTTTAAGTGAAGAACATTTGATTTTAAACCAGATTTAATTGTAAAATATTTTGCAACAGCGGACATTGACTTACCACATATAATAGCAGTTATCTAACTTTGTTGTGCCATGATCAGCAAGCTCTCTTAATTTGGTAGTTGTAATGATTAGGGGATAAAACGGGTGTGAGTTTCAGGGAGTATAATTGTGTCAGACAGAGTCTGTAAAGTTTTTTGGTTTTACAAACACAGGTAGGTCATTCAATCCCCAACTCATTGATACCCAACATCAGAGGGATTATGACCTCCGGAGATCTTAAAGAAATAAGCCGTCTGCTACAGCTTCTTCTTGGTTGTGCTATCAACTGCCCTCGACGAGAAGAATTTGTCAATAAAATAGTTACAATGGAATCTAGAGTCCAAGTAAGTTTAAAACAAGTTCACGTTACTCAACTTTACGCACCTCTCCTACACATAGTGATTTATTGTTTGTGTTCTGGTTCCGTAATACTACTACATTTATAATTACATAAAACGCATTACTATGTATGTGGTTTGTACCTGGGTCTACAATTTACAAATAAATACTCAGCAGTAGTAAGTACATATTTGTTTTTACGGAAATATTACGAATATTTTTCAGACAGTAATCATGACAGCAATTCAAGAACTGATGGATGCCAGAGATGACGACTCTGGGACTACAGATGTGATAGAAATGCAGCTGAAAAAGGCTCGGGAAGAAATTGTTGCTTTGCAAGAAACCAAAGACCAGTTGTCACAAGTGAGACACATTTATTTAAAATGTTAGATTTTTTTGGTTAAAGCTTTTATCGGTTTGAGCGTTTAACTTATAACGGTGTTATTTTCTTCCACAGCAATGCCATGACCTACAAAAGGAAAAGTCACAAATGAAGGTAGAGAAAATTGCATTGATTACCGAAAATGAGCAACTGCGGGAACAGTTAGAAGGATTAAATGATCCAGAGTCTATCCCTATGCTAACTAAAATTCAAGAAGAAAATAGGAGAGAAATCGAGCAGCTCAGGGAAAAGAATTTTGAACTAGAGGCTTTGGTTGACAATTACAAAGACAGAAATCAGGTGAATAAACCTCACATCTCAGTTTCAGCATGTTTTTTTGAAAACCAAATACATATATATGGTTTGTTTCAACCACTGTTGCGGTTTTCCGTAGGTGCTTGAAAAACAAATTGGTGAAACCCACGAGAAAATGGCTTCAGCCGCAAGGTAGAATATGGAATGATAAAATAAAATATTCACGGATATTATAATGGTAGCCTAGGTATGTTGTTTAATATATAATATTTTTGTGCTGTATAGTGCCGTAGAGGAACTGATTCGCCTAAAAGATGAAATGGATTCTTTGAAAGAAGCAGCTGCGAAAACCGAACAGTATGAAAAGCAGTTACGCCAGTATCAGAAAAAGTTAGAGGAAATGGCTGACCTCAAACAAAATTTGAAGCTCTTTGGGGAAAAAAATGACGAGCTCATGAGGGTATTTTTATCATTTTTATTATTTTTGTGACTTCATGTTCGCTCTCCTTTCCGCGTTAAAGACGAATAATGTAAATTGCAAAGTTTTATTTAATTTTACTCTACTTAGACAAATTACCATCTAACTGAAGAGAACAAGAAAATCAATAGTTATAAGCAACAACAGGAAAGCGTAAACAAGGAACTTGCAGAAATGCAACAGCGATTATCTCAAGAGACACAAAAAGGTATACATACACCACTAAAACCACACATGCATTCATAAACAATGTAAACTGAATCTACACATTGTATTTCTGGTTGTAACTATAAAATTTATTTTTTGCAGCCATCAAAGCAAACTCTGATTATAGCCGTACATTAGGAAAACTAGAAACAGCACAGGCTCAGATTCAGACTCTTCAAGAAGAAAAAACAAGAATGTCCGACATGTTAGAAGAGTTAAGACTTACAGGATGTGTTCCCTCGGACGGCAACATCGCAGATATTCAGAACTCCTGTGTAGATTCGATTGAATTACTACCTCCCATCATTCGTCAAAAGCTCATACGTTTGGAGGTACGATGATATCAGATACGTTGATGCTTTTATTTGTTACCAATGTCAGCAATATTATTATATTATTTAATATACAATTTTTTAGTAAATGTTGAAACCTTTTCCCCAGAATTTGCCCTGTTTGTAAATTTATTCAACATCTAATGATTTTTTTACATTCGTAGCTTGAAAACAGGAAGTTGCACGAAGAACTAAAGACTGTTACAAGTAACGGTCCATCTAATGAAGGTTCTAAAGTTCTTGTCGAACAACTCAGAAAGCATGAAGAAGAATTAGATAAAGAACTTTTGGTGAAAAATCAAGAGTTGATTGATTTACGTGTTAACTACGATGACAAAATCAAAAAGTTAGAAATTCAGGTTCTTGCGAAAGAAGAGGAGCTTAGAAAGAAGGAACACCAATACAGTAAGTATCGTATATTACACATAGATTCCTCTTGTTTCTAATTACCTTGAATCTTAGTAATGAAATATGTTGCATATAGAGAGTTGTTTGAGCGCGATTTTTTGCTCCCAGCCCGCCCATGCCCATTGGAAATTTTCTGCCCATGCTCATTGGATATTTTGTAAAAATTCGCCCAGTCCGCCCATGCCCATTACGCCGAAAATCATGCGCGCCCATGGGCGCGTGCAATTTGCATATATCTTTAAATGAACACAATGATTTTTTAAATATATCTTTCGCTACAAGTTTCAAGTTGTATTGTCCGAGTTCTAACTCATGATTACACATTACAAGTTACAATTGTCCGATTTATAACTTGTGATTATAAATTACAAGTTACAATTATCTAACCTCTTCGGTATTTTGCCTTGTATATTCTCCTGCCACTATTATTTACATGGGGTATTCAGTGAATTTTATTAATGTCGGTCGCCTGGGCGCACATGGGCACGGCGTTTATTCCCTGCCCCCCCCCATTAGAAATAGCCTGCCCATCGAAACTTTGGTAAAATTGCGCCTCTCTAGTTGCAAATTACACTAATTGTCCTTTTTCAATTTAGAAAAATGTATGGAGAAGGCTAAGAGTGTGATTGTGGAACTGGAGCCAAAGGCAGGAGCAGGGCTCGACGTTGGAAAAAATGAAGAAATGGAAAAGGCTAGAGCTGTGAGGGAAATGGAAGAAAAGCTTTTAGCGTCCGCATTCTACAACTATGGCCTAAGCTTACATCGAAACGCAGTAGAGGCTAGAAATACAACGCTGCTGCAGCGTCAACGTACTAATGTGTCCCGCCGTAAGAGCGAAATATGAAGTCTTTTCAATTTTATCTACATAAAAATAAATCACTAAACTAGAATTGCCTTAACAAGCCATCATGGCGAAGTACTAATAAGTAATGTTTCTCGCCACTTCTGGTGTTGTTAATGTTGAACCTGATTTCTCACCAGTTGAATTCAATACAAGTATGTATGCATTATCATTCCGCCCAAAAGTGATTTATTCGTATTCTTCTAAACCTAATAGTAAAGTAGCATAAAGTTTTTAAATGACATATCTGTGTATTGTTCGTACAGCGCCTACAAAACGGTAATTTTACTCTTGTATGTTACTTAGGGAATGACCGATCCGAATCCTGAATCGGTATGTTAATATGTACTTTGAGTAGACGATTGTCCTATTGAAGTTACCATTTTCACTCATTTTTAATCCTTTTTAGTTTTTACGGAGTAATATTCGAGATTGTTTTAATGTCCTCGTTGGAGAAACTAGAGTAAGAATGAAAACAACTATTCACACATAACAATAGTAATAACTATTTATATACATTATAGCAATCTACACATGTGACAGTAAAAATTAATTACTGATTTACCTCGTTCAGATCGAATCATTCGGATACATATTTATAAAAGTAAAGGAGAGAAAAAGCTTGTATTTTCCAAGAGCTGAAGAATTTAGTCAGAGCATATTATTGTCCAGCAGGCTGGCATTACATACTGCAGACGCCGCATATGGAATGGGACTATTACTTGATGGTCTCCATCTTTACAGTGATTGTAGTGCTTGCTCATCAGCCGTGTGTACCTGATCTGCTCTATACCGTAAAACAAAACTTTGAAGTTTGTGTAGTGCGAATCAATAATCCTAATGTTTTTACAATCTAGTTTGAAGGTAATACTTCTAATCTGAAGCCACTTTGTCAGGGAATGACCAGAGAAAAGTGTGCTTTCGCTAATTTAAAACTATATTTTTCTCTGCTACTGCTACTGTCGTTGTCGCGTCTCGCCGCTCTTCACGTCACTTAAAGCTCCAAGCCCCAACGAATTTTACGGGCTACTATTATTGTATTAACTGTAATGATACGATTACCATGCAAGGAGATTGCTTTTAAATGTGCATGAACACTTACCAAAGAATATTTGTTCTGTTCGTACTAAATATGTACTCATATAAGCTAACAAACTGTAATTTCTTTCGAATGTATTCCAATTATCTTTAAGCGTAATAATAATAGTTGGAAGTTATGAAACAGTCATTTTACCAATGGACCCTCAGTTTCGCTACTACTTTCGTCCACAACAACAACTACTACTAATTAATGCTTAATAGACATTTTAATTTTTTAACTGTCATGTCAATCATAATCTGCAAAGTGCAAACCAATTCTACTGCTGTACCAAGGCTATGTATGTAGTTAGCCATTATCACTCTGTACAATTCGATGTAGTAGTTGTATAGATTAGCGTAATTCTAATACAGTTGTAGTAAAAATATGTATGCGTTGCATGTATAAAACCTTTTCGCACGTGTAACAATTACATAGATAGAAGCCAAATTGTCAAGGTGCACCATATTATTGTTGTTACTCATGTTTCATTTTGCGAAGGGATTTTTAAAAAGTGGGTTAAAACTACTATGTTCGCCAATTGAAGTGTTTTAGTGTGCGAAGAGATATTATTAGAGATAAATTAGTTGGTTTGCTATTTTGCATACACGACAAAAAGCATGAGAACAATTCGTGTCTCATGTGTCATGTAATAATTATGTCGCTACTATTCATTTACAGAATTGTATGACATCATTGTTTCAATTATTATTAGAAATAGAATTATTTATCAGTTATTATTATTATTATTCGTGCTAGGTGATAATGATTTAG
>JABASC010000264.1:0-49532 GCA_019776185.1 Plutomurus gul
AGAAGGGTTGAGAACAGAACACATTTGTTTTCAGTCTCTGCTTACAAACAACCAAAAAGATATTTCAAACAACCCTGTGCATCTCTATAGAACTCTAGTATGTATGATCCAGGCAAGCCGAGTTAATCTGGGTTCAGTCAGAGTCAAGTACAGTTCCCCTCAGAGCTGGAACAAGAGAACGTAATACTACGTAAAGCTAACAAAGTAAATGTTACGACAAGTGATGCAATATAGTGATATCATGTTGGTTGGAGGTTTTTGTGAGAACTGCAGCTTTGTAGGAGGAGGATGTGACTAATATGAGAGAAAATAATGGGACGAAGGGCTGATTTAATGTACCTACTTACGCAGTTCAAAGTAAATATGGGTCTGTTATTAGTATTGCTTGCCTAGTATATTACACACGGAGGACTGTGGTGCATTGTATGTACATACATTGAAACGACAAACTGCAAGTGTACATATTTACAAATACGTACTTAGGTACATAAGTATAAGTACATACACATTTTTATTTCTCCATATATCTTGTCATCCATCTAGTAATGTACCTTAAGTGTATAAAAAGTGAGTCTTGGTTCTCTCAACCGCATTGTTTGTTTACCTTTTAAAAATTGTACTCTACAGAGTTGGTTAGGGCGAGTGATAGCAAAAGTACTGCACTGACAATATTATACATAAGTACAATTGAGTTTGCCCAGAGTCTAGAACCTTCATATTAGTCGTATGGGTGGGTGTACTAAACCATGTACGTAATGAGAAAACAGTTTGATTAGGTATTACACTAGACATCGTATTGAGTGTAATGCAGGTATGCGGAGTATTAAATACATAGGGGTAAAGGTAAATACAAACACAGCTAGTGCAAACGAACAAAATCGTTTGGCAATCCAATCCACCGTACAGCTTTTATGGTAAGGGAAGATTCAGCTCCGTATACAAAAGCAGAGTGATTAC
The DNA here is from genome assembly GCA_019776185.1 of Plutomurus gul. Taxonomy (NCBI): domain Eukaryota; kingdom Metazoa; phylum Arthropoda; class Collembola; order Entomobryomorpha; family Tomoceridae; genus Plutomurus; species Plutomurus gul. The sequence continues at coordinate 958 of JABASC010000264.1, forward strand.
CAAAGCGAGAGAGAGAGAGAGAGCTGTTACAGGAAAATAGAATATCTGTAAACAGCCCATCAAGTTTATAAAACTTGACAATGTGTGTAATAGTGGTTGCAGTTGCAGCCAGCTTCTGTCTTTCGTAGACAATACCAACGCTAACTAAGCGTACTTTTTATGAATGCCCTACTACGTACAACAAAGATATACCTAAACTTGAACCACAGACTCAAGTTAAGCAAATATGCTTACTACGATATACATGTATGTACTTACGTGTGTTGTAGTAGACGTGCTCAGCACAACATCATTGTTTAATTTAGGAAAATTCACACGTTTCCATGAAAAAAGCTCAAAGTACAGAGAAACGAGAAATATTTCCACATGGGAAGGGGTATTTTAGTGTAAAACGGAGATATCTCGAACGTTTCCTCTGAAAATGCTTATTAAGTTGATTGTTTGATGTCATGGTGTGTCAGCGAGTTGTATCGAAGCTCTATCTGATTTGTATTTGGACGTACAGAGCTCTACAACAGTGTTCAACTTGATAAAGTCAAAGGTAGTCGTAGAGTGGATAGAAGAAGAGAGTCGATTGAGAGGTAGAAAAGAAGAGCACACAGGTATGCAGTAGGGTAGGTGCAACGCTCTTTGGCTTGTGTGCTCGCATGCACACTTATGTGTTGGTTTGCGTTACATTGCGTTACGCTGCATTATAAAACTACCCTCGCTCGTTCTCTCGTTCTCTCGAAGACGGATTCCTTCACTTTTCCTCGACTCACTATTTTACTAGACTAGAGACTGGGAAGGTAAAAAGTCAACTCAACACAGCGAGCCAAGCAATAATATTACAATTCATCCCCTAGCCTGTATGTGCGAGTGAGCTGTGATACCTGTCGTGTCTTGTGTTCCTCTAAGTAAGCTTACTCTTACTATTATTCAGCTGTAATAGATGTATTGCTATTAGGCTTATTATAATGTATCCGTACGCTCATTGTTAATCTTACCTGTAGCTTGTTTTCCCTCCTTCCTTCGTGTGTACAGTCAACACAGAGAGTGGACGGAGCTTCTTGTACCTTTAGTCTTGCTTGTATACTCACTCAGTCAGTCAGTCTTCTTACATTCTCATACCTGTGTGTCTGTCTATTTTTCCGAGATCCTATGTATGTACATGCTACTCGTTGCATTACATCTCACAGAAAGATACCCAGAGGGTATCCAATGCAGACTTGAAACTAAACCATTTGGAAAGTCAGTCTTCCTTCAAGAAGTACGCAGTTTGGGTGTTTGTGGTCAGAACTCTCGTCATCTCACTAATACTACTACTGCTTCGTTTCGCCGTGGATTGTCGTATTTTCCTTGATTGGTGTGTTGAGTGCTTGACTCTTCCTTAGACAGACTAATAACATTCAAAGACAAATAAACGGTTATAAAGGAACCTTGGTAAGAGACCCATTCGTGCCACACAAATGCTCTGCTTAATGTAAGGAAAGCATTTGATGCCATCGTTGAAATTGAGCAGATTCTAATCGAACATCAAATTAAGACATAAATAATACCAGTAGTAATAATATTGTGGGTTTGGACAATTCTACCTGCACAAATATTGCGATCCTGCTGCTGCCCTTGCGCTCAAGCTACTGTATTTTCTTGCAGTCTTTGTTAGCAAAGCTAATATTTGCAAGCGAGTTTTCTACATGCGCCTTTATGTTCTAGAACCATTAGCAAAGTTTCGTGAATACATTGTGTGAATAAAGTAAACTTGGATGTGAAAACTCAGTCTATAAATTTAAATTCTGAAGAATAAAATTTCTGTATTCAGTTATCGTCAGAAATATTTTAGCAACTCAAAAGTGTTGCCAAAACTTTTTGCATGAAACTACCTCTTACGTGATTCATACTCCACCTTTTTCACATCTCTGTGCAATTTCTTCGTGTATTTTGTTTTACATATAAACTATTTTAGTGAGTATAGATATTTTAAGTGTTGAACCTTACTACTTAAGTGCATCTATTGTGCAACGAACTTTGTGAATAAACAGCTACCATTGGTGAATTTTGTTTTGCTGTATAAATGAAATGAGCTGTGACTTGATGGTTTTTGTATGTGAATAAGCATTCCGTGCACGTGATTGGTTCTTTGTTTAGCTTAATGTTTTCTTAACAAATAAATTACGTGCTCATTGAAGGAAGAAGAAGGAAAAAGGTGATCCCACAGAACTAACTGCGCGATTAAAACAAAGCTATTATACTCTTACAGAGACTTTGTATTTTTCAACATCAAGTTTAAACATAGTTTAGCTGAAAACAGTTTCTGGATTTCAAAGTCTTTTGGATCAAGGTTGGTTGATATAATTTTTGTGCACTCTATTACACACACATGTAAACATGTGAAATAATATAAGTACACGTATTTGAGAGACACTGAAAGAAATGATAAACGTTCAATCATTTGTAAAGCAATGGAAAACATATCCAACAATACAATAAGTAGTTCTCTTCTTAATGCATAAACACTTGCTGATCTAAAAAGGACTGGTAGTCAAGAATGCGTCCATGACTATGACGCGACACTGACTACTGGTCTAAATACTGTAATTGCGGTAAAATTCATTGATGGCTATTGAATGCTCATTTCAACTCAAAGGTCGAACGAATCACAGAAGCAAAAGAAGTATTTATGAGCCACTTTAATTCGGAGTCTCGGCATGAGGCTGCAACTTATTCAGTATGTACATACACCTGAAAGATACGAGACTTGATATTATATTTACTAACTACAAGCCAATAATTCAAGATGTACATATGCAATCCTATTTTGTAGGACTATCTAATATTTAAAGATTGCAATACATAAGGACACATATTGGAACAACTGAAGCAAATGGTGGAATTTAAATGTATCTCTGTAGTATTCTGTATGTATCAGTTCAAGACTTAACGATCATCATACCCACTGAGTGTGTAACTGTAAGTGAATACATTTCTTATAATACGTAATAGGAGCCAGGGTTGCGTGAGTGTCCAGCAGTGTGAAATTGATGCATGCGCTTCGCAACATCACACCACAGCTCCATTAACATCAACCTCCACTATCGTGCAATCTTACATTTAAAATGACTTGCGATACACACTAAAAGTCATGTCTTGGAGCACACAGTAGTGGCGTAAATATTAAATGTCAATGCTAACACTTGTGTTCTGCAAGTAAAAACTAAACCAAAAACATTTTCCATTTTACATCTAGATTTAATGTGGCTGTGTGTTGTGTACCATTCCTTACGGACACGTTTCACGTAACTCTGAAAAGTTGCATAATTTTTCCACAAAAAATCCCTCATATTTTAATAATATTTTAGTTTAAAAGCGAATGCTGCACGAATCCCCAGTGAGTACAACCAGTCATCGGGAGTTGTCAGTTCAGTTTAATTCAAGCCGAATGTAGGGTCCCCATTTAATGTTGAAGCGATGCCAAGCAAGAGAAAAACAATATTACATTTAATACAACTTATTTTGTACTTACTATAGTTTTTTCCCGAGCAAAAAGGAAAATAAAAGCCAGGCAGGAAACTACATTATCCAAAAAGTCAACCAAGCCCATTTTCTGCTAACCATGGGAAATTAGTTTTCCAGGGGTGCAACACTAGATTGTCTGCAACAACATGCCAACTGAAATTCTCATACAATATCGTATCCTGTGTACATACTTATCATTCTTCTATTACCAGAGCGTAGACTGGCTGGAGTGAAAACTGGAAGTTTTGCTTGAGTGCTTGCATTAAAACAGAACATCCCACAGAGTATTTACCGACAGGGTACTATAAGGTACTACAAATTACGTCGTACATTTATCTTTGACGCTGTGGTAATAGAAACGTTGAGCAATTGTGAGATGGTGAGTCAGTGTGCTGTGTGTGCTATCAGCTCTAAAGTATTTAAGTACATTAGATAAAATATTATAATGAATATTAGTTGGACAGAATGACCTGGCAGCTAGCCTAACTTGAGGCTGTTCACTCACAGTGAAGAGAAGAAATTTTGAGATTGAATTCAGTATTTCTTTCACAATTGCTAGATATGTTCAAAAATCTCTTGTATGTTTGTATGTCCGACTGCTCAAACTACTATACAGTGAAAGTGTATTACATATGTATTACATATGTTGTTACATAACATTCTGCTTATGTGTGTGCCTAGTATTGTAAATAGTACAAAGTATAAGCATTAATTGTTGTAAATTCCATGCACCACAACAGTATAGGCCTGCACATCTGCAGGATCTGTACTAAAAGAGTATACTTATAATGAAACTGGTCGTAGGTATAGAATTATTTACACCTCTCACCCAAATCAGAATTGGGAAACCATAGCAAAATATTCAAGCATGAGTGAGCTCGGAGCGCATTAAATTCTTTCTTCGAACGTTTGTATTTTCTGTTAGAAACTTTAACGAACTCAGTCAGTCTCCATTGAAGACAGACAGATCTATGCTTTCCGTAGATATACTATGATACTATACAGGAATACTTACATCCACTTCGGTGCGTATACATTTCCACTGACTGTATGCTGTACAGTCTGGCGATTTTACTATAGTAGTCCCCTTAGTTTTTGCCTTGGGTTCATTCGCTGTTAGAAATTCATTAGCACCTCCTCCGTCGCCCTAGACATCACGAGAGATACACAGCTCGGACGCAATTGTATTGAATAAAGTTATGAAAATAAATTTCATTTCCTTTTCAAAAGTAACCTTTCTTCGCTTTGCAGAATGCTTTGTTCGTCTGCTGGAGCCAGGTTTCAGATTCATCTTAATTTCAAAGATGCCTAGGGTATACCATTACGATTGAATATGTACAACTTTTATTGTAAATTATATGTATCTATCTTTGTATCCATCTGAAGTGCTACTACAATTGGAACTATTGACTGGAAGTAAATTGTAAATAGATTCTGTTTTCATGTGGACTGTTGAAATCTTTAGTGTATCGCTTTCATTGTATTTTTAATAGAAACTTAAAATATTATACAGTGAGAAATAGTATGTACATACATTTAACATCTTAATTTCACTGCTATTAAGAGTGGTCACAAGTCCACATAAGCATTATTGACAGGGACAGGGAATCTAAAGTCTATCAGAATTGTATTGGAGATGGAAAGTTTGTATGAATCGTGATGAATGGCATGAGAACCATCGTTCTCGTCCCCAATGCCTGGTTATTATTCATGGAAAAATCATCATGGGCTGCGCTTGTATGCAATGTATCAGAATAAGTACATAAATATACAGATAGGATGCGGATGACATGAAATATATACGTGTATGTAGGTATTTATGTATAACGATGCAATGATTATTCTTAGCACACTGGTAATATATACTAATACTGACCCCCACGAAGCTTGAGAAAATTCTAATGTGCAGCAATTCAAATGAAGTGATACAATGAACGATTGTAACCATCAGTATAAAAAATTTGAGTACCTACCTAGAAAAGTAATCTCAAAAACGAATATTTCAAATAGTGACAGGTTATTCCATATAAATGAACACATCACATTAAAATGCCTGCAATGTAATATGTCTGCCTTTGATTAGCAACTCAATAAATCTCTCATTGGAAATCAAGTCACAGTTCATGCCATGATCTCCATTATTGGTACTCAACTCATGTCCTTTGGTTAGTTAATGCCTTCTTCAATGTATTCAATAAGTAGACAACCCACTTATGTATTTGCAGTAAAAAAAATCTTTTCTTAGTCAGACACAATTTTTTCGCAATAAATCCATTTACCAGCTTTACCAAACAGTTTTCCAAGGCATTAGCAAATAGTCACTTACATATATAATGTAATATTTGCATGCAGATCCATATTGGATTTTAAATAAATTCACGTTTTCTACTTTTACTTCAGATGATTGAACAGTTTGCCTTTAACATGACATAGACATGTTGTTCCATATGCTGAATGACTGTAATTTTCACACGTGAATTCGATTTGTATGATCAATTCATTCCATAACATTTTTTTGATATTTGAAAAGCGTAATTGTTTTGCACGCGAAATATCTGCAATCGTATCTGATGTTGAAAACGAAAACAAGTCAGTCATTGTAATTGCTAAATGTTCAGTGTGAAAGCCGAGTCATACATGATTCTCAATTTTTTATAATAAATATATGCAGATTGTGCTGTTTAATTTTCAGGGGTACGTGTAGGAGTGTGTGCACAGTAAATACAAGATTGGTTTAAGGAATTCATAAAGTATATACAATTCAAATAGTCGGTCAGTCATCACATAAAGTTGAGTAAGACTGAAGGCGATGAATTTTTAGTATTGGAGTACTTCAGAAAGAAACTCATCGAATTGCAAATGAGGCTTTAAAATCCTTGAACAGTCGAAAAAGCTAATGCTAAGTTTCAAATTGATTGCTTGAGTCTTTGCATTTGGCAATATATATAAGTTCTATGAATTCATGACGTAATGTATATGTGATGTGCTGATGTGCAGTGGACAAAAGGTGTCCATCGAGCATCTCAGTCGTTGGGACATTGTTTAAAAGTGCCTAAATGCACATAATAATATTTCAATGAGAATTATCTACGCTGTAAAAATGCTCTAAGGTGATAGGTCAGACAAAGAGGAAATCAAGACACACGTTTTGTGATTAGTGTTGTTGTACAAATCCACAGACTCTATAATGTGTACTATGGGTTTCTTCACTAGCTCTGTGTATTTCTTTTGTTCGTGTTCGATGAAAAGTACATAAGTCAAGTCATGACTTATCTCAATAGCCAATATGTAGTGTATAGCCCAGGCCACCTTGCTTTAGATATGGTTTTAGCACAGGGTAAACCAATACTGTAATGATTACATTTGCTATACATCTAGCCGCACAGTACTAAATAGTTGATAGTCGTGCTCACATAAAATCGCTGAAATGTGAGTTTTACAGGTATCTCTCCCAATGCAGTACAACAGATAAGGTTCAACAAAAGAAACTTTCCGTACAAATGCGATCCTAACCAAGACGAGGCTCTCTACTGTGTTGGACAGTGTAAAAAAGGGTGCCAGTGTTTCCCATTTTTTCCTTGTGCTGTAGACTTGTCTTCTATTCGATATTATTTGAAAAATTCAACTTCGTCCTATCTGTAATGGCATGGTCATGATCTCCACTCTTTGAAGATGAAGAAAGCTGCAAAATGCAAAACTTGACCTCCCATCACAACAACATCTTGTGTACTGTACCATTTAAATGCAAGTGTCTTTGGAAGATTTTCCTCGAAAATTACACCACGCGGCTTGGATCTACGCAATTATTTGAACGAATAATCTTCAGTCCACTCGCTGCTTGCTATATTACATATTCTGCCTCATTTAACTTCAAATTCTATGTCTTACATAATAGATGACAAGACTGATCTGAAGAGACACTCGCAGATGAAACCCATCCACTCATTATTAATAATTGCTTTTACACAAATTGATCACAAGCCATATAGTATGTAGCCTTTACACTCTAAGCAAGCAACAGCGAACAAACTTACAAGCATTTTATAACGTTGAAAGACGTCGTGAGTACAACCATTACAATTTTGTTAGATGCGATGATTTATTACGAAACGGCCATCTTAACAAGGGACAAAATTTTACGGGCTTAAACTATCATGGAACATTTTTGAATAGTACTCGGAGTTTGAAAAGTTTTTAATAGTATTTTGAAATTGATAAAATCACTGTTTTCGTGAAGCTCAGGAATATGTAAACCTCAGCAAAGATATTTTATTATAAAGCGGAGTGCCAACACCATTTTTCAGCCCATGATATCTGAAGGGCAAGACAATTCCCATATCTTTATTACCATAAAGGTGTAACGCTACACTCGACAATGCATAAGCATAGATTGTTTATGGCATATCTGGCTTATTACGAGCAGTTGCAGGCAACATGAGAGATGTCCTGAGGAAATTGAAAGACAGATAATTTTATGTTAGCCTACTGTACTGGACTGTTCTGATTCATTAGCTACCCATATGTATGAAATTGCATGTTGTTAAAAATGTGATGTGAACTGACCTTCAAAGTCAGTCGCATCTATGGCGTAGGCATGCATTGTGTTCTCTTATTTTTTTTATTCAAAGCTGCATGCAGGGAATCACAGTATTTAATTCTCAGTACATGGCTATAAAGTAAAGGCAGTCATTTCATTAATTATTTATAACAACTTTAAATTGCAAACAGGAAGCTTTATAAAATTATAATATTTACTCGTAGGCTGGTAATTACTTTGGTATTTTAGAGTTGTATGTACATAAATTGAAGAAGCTCCCCTTTCTAACCTGAAAGCACAAATCATTCTAGTCTTAATTAAGCAGATGAGCTTAAACTGTCGATCGAAATGATGGCACTAGACAAGTAATTTATCAATAATTCCTCCATTTCTACTGATGAAGATATTTTAACTCTTAAAAATCAAAGTCTCTTCATTAGGACTAAAGATAATTGTGTGTTGAAAAAGTTTGCAATTTTATAAAAGAATTGAATACAGGTTTTCGTAATTTTTGCACACTGACAATGAGCATTCAGCAATCTAAATGGCCAACATTCATCCTGGGACGTACCTCACTACCAGTCTGCCTAATTATTTCAACATACTCAATGTACTAATGAACCATGACAATATCAATAGACTTTACTGTTAATAAAATAATATTTACAACGCATTTCACACAGCAAAAGCCTCCAACTCTCCATACAAGTTTTACAGATATAAGCAAAAACAGTTTTAGCATAATGATTGTGAATTAAGAAAAATTGAGTTATACATCATTCAACAAAGCAAAGAAGTCATGAAAGAGATTTGAATCACAATATGAATCCCATTATATTATCACTCATACTCACAATAATGCCTCTCGTCTGCAATACGTACATACACCTAACATTTTCTGAAGCTTACAATAAAAAGTAAGCATCAAGAAAAAGAGAAGACAGTGACACTGTAGAGACTAGCCTCTGTTATAGTCGTAATTCTCAGCACAGCATCAAAAGCTTTGACATCTGCAGGAACATAACGCTAAACTGCTCACTGACCATAACCGTCTGCCCATGAATACGTTTGTTCGACAAAGTGGAGGTAAATCTGTGCGAGTGTTACTTTGAATGCTTCTGTCCATGTTGTTTATCCTAATATACTTGTATAAAATGTCAAACAGACTCCAAGCGTCTTTTGTGCTACCTCTAATGATTTGTGGTGGCTACGGTGGCTGCAGACATGTCTGCTAAGAAAATTCCAACAATTAGGCAGATAGATTTACCGAGTACAAGCAAAATAGTAGTGTCTAAGAACCACAACTACACATACCCACTATGTAAATAGACTGCGCAGCTACTCAAAAACTCAAAACTACATATTACGCAGAGAGAGAGAGAGAGAGAGAGACAACTTTTATTGTATTAAAAGCGAGAAACTTGACCACTACTATTTTTACAAACCAAGCAAGCGAGTACTTTTGCTTTTCTTGAGATAACTCTCTGTGTTATCAGTCTGAAACCTCCAATGCACAACTTAAAGCTTAACATTACACATGAAGATGAGAATAGAAAATATATTTTCTTTGCCTACAATGAGATAGTAGAGCTTGAGCTACGACTGGATATGTAAAAAGCGCTATTGTATTGACACCAGCATTAAATCTTATTTTTTCCTCCGCCTGCTCTACACACACAAAGTATAAACTTGTGGTAGGTATACTACACAGCTTCACCGTGCATATCAATGCATTTTTCTTGTTTTATTCCATTCTTCGATTGTTTGCTGCTGCTGCTTGCTGTCGTAAGTATATTCGTCTGTATAATTCAGTTGGGTAAGCTATGATGATATTGAGAGTGAGAATGAAATAATCAGATCCACATTGTATTATTGTTGTACAGTATTATGTACATATAGTAAGAAACACATCAGATCTAAATTGCATCTTTTACCTTTGCACTAAACTCTCTGACAATTGCAGCAGCAGTAGCAGCGTATTATTCTCACGTAAACTGAACTTTGCACTATCTGTGAACTGTAACTTGCACTTAAATGTACGTGTATGCATGTGTACATTTGTACATAAATACTACATATTTATTTATAGGGATATCCTCATACCTATAACGACAATACTCAAACTGGCACATCATATGAACAAGCATTATTCTCCTGTGGCTGACAATGAGTCGAGCCGTACAGTATTATACGTATTCTCCGCATGTAGTAATCTACTATCATGTCACGGTAGACAGAAATCCAATTAGGTCCCTATCATGAGTTATTAAAGTGACGTTTATGTATACAGTGGAAAAGCCAATCTGTGTTGACTGCTTAAACCTGCACTCATTCATAATTCTTGGCGTCTGTGCCTGCTTCTTTGTGTGTGTCTGCCTAAGCATTCCATTATCTGCTGATACTATGAGAATTTAAAAATCATAGTGAAGCAGCAGAAGCAGAAATATTTTTTCGCCTTCTAAGCAGATAGTCATTTGGCTATTTTCATTACAACACAGACGTAGACTTTCCGTAAGCATTTATGTATATATATATTTATTTATTTATACATTATATATACTGTATTATGTATATATAAATTAAGTAAGTGTACAAATCCAGCGTTCACTTTTAAAAGCTTTTCTCAAAAGTTTTTTATTGTAAGCAGGCAGAATGTATAATTTAATAGATTTTTGACAAGTTGCTAAATTGAATGTACTATAACCAATACCTAGATACTCAAGATACTATATAGTATCTTGAGAGCCATTGCATTGTCTCTACTAGTAAACGATAATATATGAAGAGAAATACTGACGAGGTCTCAGTATTACTATTATTATCCAAATGAAGGGGTATGCACGAGCTGAGATGCTATCACAAGTTATTAGTAACTGCTATGTGATTTGACGTCTCCGATTACGTATTTATCCTCCACTTCATAATTGTCCTGTGAAACCAGAGAAAGATTGGTGAATCCTCATCAATGTGTACTTATTTGACAATATGGCAGCATGGAGTCTGACAGTACACTCTAGGGAATTTCAAGTTTATGACCTACTTTGCGTAGTAAATCAAACAAACTCTGTACTTACTATCTGCCTGTCTCATGAGCCAAAAATGGGATGTGGGGAATAACGTGCAAAATAACTTCACATTCAATGTGAAAGAGAAAATATGATAAGTTAAGCATAAGGGAGGAGAACAACAGAAACCGTGACTGCGAAAACAGGAAAGTGGAGAATGTGTCAAATGTCATTTCTTCATGTCATGTGAAGAGACTCTCTCACAGCTTACATTTCTATTTGTTTTCCTACTGCGATATTTTTCCTTCATGACTACATTTGACATTCCTTCCATATAGGAAATTCTTTGTGCAAACACAGTTATAACGATAGCATGTCTCGTAAAAGTAAGGATTGAATGTACCAAGATAGATTTACAGCCGAGACTTTGCGAAAGTTTGCATATTTTACATTTTAGGTTACTGTTCGCACAGAACTTTGAAGCTACTACTACTTATTGCTATACCCAATCGCAAGGATTTACAGCAGACATCACACCTCATGGTTTATATTATCGGATAGAGACAAAGATCTTCCGCTGTGCTAATATGAGAATTACTAGACTCACAGTTACAGACTATTTATCAATTAAGAGCGGACGATGGAAACACGATCCTTCCTCTTTGTGTTTGTGTGCCACATTCATGTGCAACTCTTTTTAATTACTGTCGACTTTTATAACGAACCACCTCTCACGCTACTGAATGATAACTCATAATTCTCAATGCTGTAGTTAGGAAACACCACTGTTTGTTCTTACAGGAGATGGATGTGGATAAGCGGGGCAGCAGACGTAGCTATTTGTAATCAAATGTAGGTTTGAGCGTGTTCAATTACAATTACACACATGTACACCTCTCCAAGTAAGTGGTGGACAATCTTGTTGGATGGTATTTTCTCAATTTCTCACCCCATACTACAGATAATGTTAACTCTCAGGTACAAATGTATCTACCGATGATGCATTAATCTTTCTATCAAATTCACCTGACAATTGGTAGAGAAAAAAATTATTAAGTACTGTTGTAATCCATTTCAACGATTGTCGGTGGTCACTTGACTTGCATGTACTTATGTAGCATGCTTTAGGTACTCTTATTAGTGATTATCAAATGTTAAAAGGTAAGAAAGAATGAAGAATCATCACCTCTCGCCGTAAGTATATTCTCAACGCTAATAAAGCGTCTCATTGCAAAATTCATTCTCGCAATCCCATTTGAAATACACTGAGCGTAATCAGACACGTCAGGATATCACATCAAATCACCTATAGCCACGAGGCTACTCAAGCAGATTAAAGCCGTGCGTTCTTGAATTGTAAGTTAAAGCGAAAGGCCATAATAGTAAGCGACAGAGTAGGCAAATGTAGCCAGAGACTGCTCTAAGCGATATTTTAATGTGTGACCATTCAGCACTGTGGTAAGGGAAGTGTTCATAATAAGGTCTGGTTTGACGTTGAATGTTGGTCTTCACATCACTCGTCACTATCCAGCGTACATTGCTGTTTCGCTCGGTCATACTGTGAGAGTTGGGCTATGGGGCTCGATCACAAATGTCAAGATGTGCTCACCAGCAGTATGGTGTAGCTATCATCTCAAATTCATTGCAGCAGCCCCAAGCGTTTTATATATTTTAATCATTTATTATTCTGTATTATGCACTGCAGTACATTGGGTTACTTTTTTGATAGCCAGATATTAACATTCGGGTTAGGCGAACACTTACTACACATATCATTATGGACTGCTCATGTGGAGAGTCTGGTCTGTGTGGATTTAATATTTAAGAGTGGATTACCTGTTTCAAGTGTTTTTAGACTTTGATAAGGTATGCAACTTGCAAGAAATATTCATGTTTTCTTGAGTGTTTGTTAGGCCTTGAAATTCACCACTGGCAAGTGACTGACTGACTGACGAGTTTTTGGTGAGATCTCTTACATGGAATGACGTGATAGGACGGTCATGTATGCAACGAGTGCAATGAGAAGTGCACTTCTGTGGGAACATTGGGAACATTTTATGTACATAGAAAGAAATATTGTAGAGTTAAATTGTGCAGATATTATTAGCAAGCAATACGTAGTACAAAGTATGCGTTGAAACCAAGATTCTTTCACTCGTACCACACATTCTATTGCCTTAAATTGCTGTCTGTCTCATCACTTGCAGTTGTTACATCTTCCCATAGATTCTGGGTCAACAAATGCAGAAGGTATACTCAAATATTCAAGAAAAGTAAGTTTTTGACGTTTACTTAAATTGACATTTCGCTATTTGCTCACTGTAAAACACGATATGCAACAATGCAATCGGAGATATTAAATTCATACCGCTTAGCGCTTCCCAACATTACAACCGTTATTACATAGTAGTATGCAGAAAATAATTGTGCATGTAAAAAACACTTTTTTATTTTTTCTTATATGGAGTTTCGGTAAATAAAGGAAAACCTCAGTCGTATGTATTTTAACATTGGTTTAAAGGAAGCTACCACAAGGCCAGTACTAATTTCGTTTCAAATTCCAAAAATCACCGCAAGGGTTATGGCCCACGATCCTTGTGGTTTACCTTTATTTTCATTGAGAAAATCCTTTGCATAAAAATGGCCTACTTATCGTCCATTTGAATAAAAAACACATAAACTTGATCGACTATTTCGATTTTACGAACGTGTTCCTATTTGTAACACTTTGTTGTATAATTAACAATGGTAAGGGTTCTCATAACGGCTCCAAGCGCATGAACCCCCGCCAAGTAAAAATGTGTTCAAGGGAATATCTTAACAAAGAATAATTGCTTAATTAATATTTAAAGTATTCAAATGAATTTATTGTCTAACCTTCATGCATTTTACATAAAAAATTGTTCAACTACATGGTGAACGTAAATTCAAATTGCTTACAGCACATCAGTATTTACATAATCTTCGTTTTTGCTACAATTAAGAAGAATTACCGTACCTGTAAAACACCGGTAAATTGTGCATCAAATTTAACGGCCTGCATTATGTACAGATTCGTTTTCTTCACCTCCACATTAATTCGTCAGCCGTTAAAGTAAGAATCCCAGCTTAAAGTGAAGAGTGACTGTGAATAATTACTTGATACTTTAGTAAGTAGTAGCAAATATTGTGAATTCATGTATGTAGACTTATTTCAGTCAATGCATTGATTCTCTTGCTCTGTGTTTGAATGCATTTATAAATGTATACAGAGCAAGTGAAAAGTTGTACGAATCAATGATCACTTGATCAGTATAATAAATCTGTAGGAGAATCTTCGTGGATGCAAAGAGATTAGTCTTCAGTTACCCATTGAAATTCGTGGCAAACTATTTAGTAACGGTTTTATAACTTTGAAAGGCTGAGAACTCTCTTTACCTACTTATTTTAGTACAGACTCACCGTCTACTGTGTACTTTGTAGCATTTCTAAGAAGTGGTTGCATTCTATGTGTATGAAAGCATGGCAATCTTAACGCCACGATTTTCAGCATTTCCTCGTAGACGTGTTCGCACTGGCAATGTTTGACTGATTTTGACTTTAGTCGCCATCACTGCAACATCTTTTACGTAAGTAACATTGTGGTGTGTGGTGCTGTGACACAGAGCACACAATAGTTGCAGCTTGACTAATCCGAATTCACAGATTAAAGTGGCTCTCTAAAAGGAGACGCTGTCAACTGAACTGTATTTCCAGCGATTTGAATTGAACCGAGGTGAATGTGAAAACAGGAAATTCTTTGAGGATCACATACAAGAAAGAAGACAGGAGAGCAGCTTAAATTCAAAGACAAAGTACACGTACCACTACAATATCTTTCACTTTACAGTTTAGAACAACGGAACGATTTAGCTTGATCTTGACTGACATGTAAGCACATGTAAGTGCTTAAAGGGGAATAGATGCAAAACGGGAAAGGTCTTGTACACCATGAAATGTTGAGAAAATTATGGAAATATTAAAAGGATTGTCGTTTTTTGAATGAAAATGGAAATACATACTTACAGAATAAGTTACTTAACTTTTAAGATGACAAAATGGTTTTATTTTTCACAATACGTTGCCTTTCTTCTCATTTTTTCTTTCCTGTCTTGTCTTTCTTGCTCTTCACTCTTCACATTGCTGTCTAGCCTCACAATGTCCATCAAAACTTCAAGCTGGCTGCTAGATCAATGTCGAAAGATTCGTCACACGGTGCAGATGATGAGTTGCATCACCTGTGTGTAGATACATAATATGTATCGCTATATGCGGTTATGTATCACAACTTAAAGCTGTGGTTAACTGCTCGACTTGAACCGACTGTTGCATGCGTGTCCATTCGTTCGGCTTGTTTTTCAAACTTTTATTTTATCCTACGAAGAATTGCCACAATTGAAATAATGTTCTCAACACGTAACAATATCCAGACCGTATTGTAGACAGAGGTTTTGTCCATTTTATAAATAAAAAATCCTACAGACAAGGCTAGTGAGCATCTTAACCGTATTTTTTATCGCCGTGCACGACGACGGCTACGGACGAACAGAGACGAATAATAGAAAACGTCCTCTCATTCTTTCTTTGGGTTTGGCATCCTCAGATTAGTCTATGGGTGTCTTCCTTTTATATTGAGTTGGACATTCCATGCTAACAGTACAATATTTATATCTAAGAAAGGCCAATAAGTATTAACCGACTGTTTCTATTATTATCGTCATTCTGCCACGTATTAATGGAACTAATTCAGTCTTTCTGCTAATTATAAGTACGATTGAATGCAAAACTTGCAATTCATTTATCCGGTTTTCAAAAAATTACTACATTCGATATTTTTTCCTAAATTTAAAAAGTATTAAAATTTGAAGTTATTTAGGAAGTGGTTGTTTTCATTGGTATTCTATTTGTCATAAAATAGAGTATAGGTAGTAACATTTTTTGTTTCGCTGACTGTTTCAATGGCCGAAACAGGAAAAAAAATCCTTGCGTAGCGATTACACTCAATACTTTTGAGATATCTCTCACATTGCTGAATAAAGACAGTGCCCCCACCTCAAACGAAAGTTAATAGTTATGGCACACACATACATATAATTTTTGTACAATTTTTTATTTCTGTTTTAAGCTGGCTGTATTATAGTATTTCAAACAAATACTTTAAATTTTAAGATTATTCACATTGTCTACGTAACTATAGTCGGAATGAAAGAGAAAATGACTAATGCTACCTAAGGACGTATAATAATAATAGTCCTCACAGATTTAGTATTCAGTGCTTTGATTGGAGCTGGAGGTACAGGACCATAGAATGCAATTTAAATTATTCAGTTAAGCAACAATTGGGTAATTTCCACTGGCTGATGATACTAATTATGTCTAAGCTTGTAGAGATACATGTTTTTCATACAGGACTGTTGATTCTTAAACGAAATGAAGATACAATAATTTGAGACTCTATCCTAAAAGAGAATAGGAAGCCCGTGTTTATGCTGGTGAGAACATATTATTATTTATATGGATAGTGTGATAAAGAAACATTTTCATCACAGTCATTCAGAACCAATATTATTATTGCTATCTGCAGCAATCGAGTTGCCAATAAGACATCTCTATTTGCTTCATTCAAGATGATTGTAGTGATACAAAAAACATTGCGAGAGTCTTTCTTGCAGCGTGTATACCTATTAAAAATTGCAATTCGTTCCTTCTCCAATAATCTTCCTGAAACCTACTACTCAATTTGAATTAATTTTCAAGTGTCTGACTGACGATGTAAATCGTCAGTCAGAAATGTTTTCCCAATAACAGATGTGGTGCTACATCCTGCACCTCTTGAAAAGTAGATTTTAAGTATTTTTATCTTACAACACAGTGTCAACATAAGCAACGGTATACCCAGTGTTGTTGATAGCAACGCTTCGCTCTCTCTGTCTCTCTGAAGTTATCAACAACACTGGGTATACCTATACACAACGAGTTGCTATAGTAACTCGTTGTGTACAATTTATCATGTAAATATCCGTCTCGTCTATTGTAAAGTTCTACACTATGATTGAATATTTATGTTAATGCCAGTTCAACTTAATGCTGTGGCACTTATCCCAGTTATAAAAATCTAGCCTTTCTCTACCCTTACGTAATAATTATAGTGGAGACGAGCAAGCCTATTTGTTGAATGGGATCAACAAATATATGTTTCGCCATTACATTTACATTTTATTTAGTAGCAATATTATGTAGATGAGATTTGCTTGGCTCGTTGGAGGCTTACTGAGTAATTTGAATTGAAATCCGCACGGATCGATAATTTAGTCAGAAGAAAGTGAAATCAAAGGGTGCGTGAATGAAAGAGCAATGGGAAGATGATGTCGTGGATTTGCCTAGTTGATAAGATAACGTTTGTCTTCTATTATAACAAACTGCTTTTATAACAATGATGTAACCTTTTGCTTACTACATACATGCAATACACACAATAAATTAGGTAGAACTCATTCTAAATTCTGCAGATTCTCTCACTGCCATTCAAATCAAGTTTGATTTAAATTTAATCGTAACGAAATTTTTATGTAGTGATAGTGTGAAAAATAAAAATGTACAATTTAGTATTTCTAAGAATTTTAATAGTTAATAAAATGTGAACTTGTTTCAAAATTTATGCTTCACCTTTAGTGGTCGCCACTAATAACTTTTTATTTTGTCTTTCAGATTGGACACGTCGAACGAAATTTATACACCTCAATCGTTCTTGAACGGGTACTGTCAGTGTCTGTCTGCAGAATTGCGCAAGGTTGGTATCACGTAACCCATTATGTCTCTAGTTAAAAGACGATGTAGTTATGTTATAATGCTTACTCTCAGACACAAACAAATATGCATTAGGAGTTTCGACTGACTCAGGAGAAGTAATGACTTTGGCATTGATAATGTCATCCTTTGCCTTATAGACAGTCAACAGAAGAACGAAGAGATTGACTCGAGGCTATATTCATACCACGTGCAATGTGCAAATATGTATCATTATACTTACACTATTACCTACCTACATGTCTACCTACAAATATTTGATACTCGTTGTAGTACAATGTGTTGCAATTTGGCTTGCTGTGATATTATTCCTATTCTACATGCTATCAAATTGTGTGTTTAGTACCTGTGTGGGGATGGATACGTAGAAATTGCAGATTAAACATTCGATGCGAATTTGTTTGAAGTTAGTCCAAGTATGGAGTAAAGGGAGTAATGATTCTTTGTATACCTAATGTAGATACTTCTTCTCGGGTAGGTTGAGTTGGACACATTGTTTTGTTGTTTTATGTTTAGCTATGCAAATAGTTCATTCAGTGGGCAAAGTTATTGCCCATTATGTTACATGGAGTTCGTATGGGTCGTAATATGTATGAGTTCCTACAAAGTTACAATCTGTAGATTCTTGCGTCGACGATCAAATTGCGTAGGCTCACAAGATGTGTATAAAGTTAGTACCTACCTAACTGATATCTTTGCTGAGTTGATTCAAGTTCATTTGAATATTAATGCAACGAGAATTTTGTTGCGAGGGGTAGAAGAAAACTGCTGACCACGTTTTATTTTTTAATGGTAACAATTTCTTCTCGTGATTTAACACAGTGATGCAACAATGTAACATCTAACTCACATTATTACTACAAATTTAGATATTTTATGCACATGCATTACTAATATGTAGTTGGCTTATATGTAGCATTCATTTTTCATTGTTTAAATAAGGATCTGCTTTCTTGCCTTTTTAGATGACAGAATAGTGGAAAAAGTTTTCTT
Source organism: Plutomurus gul (assembly GCA_019776185.1). NCBI lineage: Eukaryota > Metazoa > Arthropoda > Collembola > Entomobryomorpha > Tomoceridae > Plutomurus > Plutomurus gul. The sequence continues at coordinate 19,813 of JABASC010000264.1, forward strand.
GGAATGAAACAAATTTATTGGTGAAAACAATCCTTTATATTTTTCACCCCTCGTAACAGAATTTTATAAAGTAATATCAACAAAGGAAAATACACGCTCAGAGTTACTGCAGTAAATAATGCCATTTATTGAATACGTTTTTATAAATGAGAAAAGTTGTCAGTAGTATTGTGCATTGGCTTTGATTATCTCAATAGTTGAATTACATTGCATAATGGAAGGCATCAGGTCGGGGAGTCCACCGGAGTATCCAAAACTCACTGTGTACGTTCTATTAACTTAGCAGTAGGTTTTCTATTGCCTTCTAAGATGCTGTTTGTTGTTCAAGACCCCTCCTTAGCAATAAAAATTGATTGCATTAGTATTCTTGAATTTATGAGCAGAAAAAACCACTAAAATCATTCACTCTAGCCACATTAGTTTTTATGAATCCGATGGCTCTCTCGTCTTTCTATTTGTTTTTGCATTAATGTATATACATAGGAATATTTCAATCGTGCAAAATAAAGGGAGATTGAGTTTCAGTTCTCCTAGTTTTTGGAAAATTAATGATGTAGTTATAAACGTGAGTAATAAATTAGTCGTTTCTCTTATTTTATAGCAGGTAGAAATAAGGAAAAATTGCAGAATCCCTTATGTGGACTTTGAAAACATTGAGTGCTGATAGACATTAAATATTCATAGAGTACCCGAAGATAATGAACTTTCTTGTGTGGCCCACATCAAAGCAATAACACCAAATGCAAAACAAATGTCAATAGACAGTTACCAAAAAAAGCCAACCAAAAATTGTATATGTGTTTGTCCATTTGTTGAGTCAAAATCATTTACTCCATCTCAACATAAGTCATTTCGTAGTACCTGTGTATGTACAAGTCTAAACTATTCATTTTTCGTACTACGAACCCAGAAAGATTAGTGATGTAACAAAGCCACACGAGGAGCAAAGTGTAATCATAATTACCCCCATTTGCGTGCGCTATGGGCAATTAATATCCACACACACACACACACTAGCTGAAGGAAGGTACCTAGTTCAAATTTGCGTTCAACAGTATTTAAAACCAAACACATTTATCTCTCTTTCACTTGAAAAGCCACACATCTCTTCAGATAGCTCGAAGTGCTTTCAAGTCATTTGAAATATCACTGAAATTGCAAGTGTGATTGGATGCCTACAGATACTACTTATTGGCTGGTAATAAATAAAAGAGCAACCCCAATCTTCCATGTTTTCAACGTGTATTCAGACGATTTACAACAATATGTTCATTACACTTACACATTATTAGTTAGAATTCGACTTGAGAATTTATTATGATTATTACTACCGCCCAGACTCTTTATGTATTCAAGAAGACACTTTATGATCCAGATAAAATCTTCTTTGGTGCACTTATTGCTTTGTAGAGGGTTGGTAATATCCGTACTACTCACTATACACCTCTTTGGCAACAAATTGTTGTACTGTAAAGCTTCTTTCATTCTCCGTCACGTTGTAGCGATCAAATAGAAGGAATGTCTTTTGTATACGAACAGCATGCATAAAATCGTTGAAATTCTTCGCGTCTGGAGTAATTATAATACGAAATGTAAAGTTTATGCTCGTACATCTTACAGACCAAAAGTGTTCTTGACTTTCTCGAAAGTGATATTGTAACAAGTGACCTACAGAAATACATGTAGACACTTTCGAGCCACTTGGAGAGAGAACAACTCTTCCAATAAATAACTCTAAGAAGTTCATGCGTGCTAACTTACACTTATGAAGTTATATACATTATGCATAGGAGATATGTTAGATACTTACCATTTCAGCATTGGATTCGTCAAAAACTTGGATATAGCAGGCTGGCAGTAAATCGACTCACATGATCTAAAGCGCATCCCACACTTCAGAATTTTTGACTCAGATTGCAAACTAGAGCCAAATAGGAATGCAAAGAGCAAAGAAAAGCATATCTCATGTATAACACTGTAAATTCAATCCACCGATAGTGTCTGCATTACGAATTGTGTTCGAATTGCCGTGTTTCTTCGTTGTAGTACACATCTCTAATGTAGAATCCTTCGTACATCACTTGGCTTTTCTTCTTCCATCATTTTCAATTCAGGTTTCACGCTGTGGGTTGTCGGTAGGTCATGAATTCCATTCTATCTTTTGACTTACTATTCTTTCTGAATGAACTAAACGTTTACTTATTTGCAACAGTGGAGTCCCTATCTTTTTATCCTGATCTCTAGGTACAAGTAGCTTGTGCTCCGCAATGTATTCTGTCTGTCCGACATGACAGTGATACCTGAATCACACCTTGTAGAAAAATTATTTACTACATTCGCGGATCCGATCGCTTTGTGTTTTCTGCTACTAGTAGATAGATAATATAGAAGATCGCTCGAGACCAAATAGACTCACAACGCTTTGAGCTGAACTTTACCACACGACAGCTTTATATCAGTTCACTGCTGCAGTTCCTATTCGACCTTTAGAAAGCATGTTACAGCATTTAGTCATTGCTGGACTGAAGTTCAAATGGCAATGAAAATTAAATGCTTTATATTCCTGTCGACTAGCTATTCACACCTTGAGAGCACACGGCGATTTGCTTACTGATACAAAACACAAACATTTTTTATTGTACTGCCCGGCAACTTCTACTACCTCTCTTCTTCTGTTGCATGCATTATAAGCACCGAGCCCTTTATTCCGTCTGAACATGAGTAAGAGTGTAGGTAGGAATCTGTCATTTATGTCTTTAGTAAGAATAAGTTATAATGTTGAACGCTTGGGTAAGTATAGAATTGTAAAACGTAATGGACTGCGTAAGTGGTATTAGTAGTGGAGAGAGACCAAGCCTTGAGACAAAACTCTGAATAAATTACACAAATCAAAACAAGAAAACCACAGGCCAATTTCAATTCGATTTGAGAAGTAGCCTCTCGTTTATTGCCATATTCCAAGATTGAGTCATTCACATTCAAATTGTTGCCAAAGACTGTATAGTCGTCATTGGAGGATGCAAAAGAAAGGCCTTTAAAGAGTCAGGAATTTAGCAAACTGTTTCTACAAAGAAAGCAGTTAATAATAATTTTCCCAAATATCATGGAAAAAATAATAATTCACATGGCTGCACACTAGATAACAGATTTGAATCTTTTGACGAGTTGCATACAACTTTATACTGTCCGAATAATAAAGTTTAAGTAAATAATTTGATTTCACTGTGAAATGTTAATGTTAGTGTGTCTTGGGTATGGGTATACTTAAGTGTAATTAAAAAGGTATGACTTAATTGGTCACTATTTGTTAGCATGAAAAAAATTAGCGCTGGGTAGGGTATTTCTGAATATTTAGAACGGAGAAATAAATTTTCTAGTACGACAAAGAATGCAAAACGGTTTTTATACAATCACAGATACTCATCGTATTCTTCTTCAGGTAAGCGCTACTTCAGCTATGTAGCAGTCAAGGGGTCACATCTGTAGTGTTGACATAAATAATTTGAAAGCCTTCTGCGATTCTCTCTGTTAAACCTAAACAATGAAATAATAGAATAATGACGAGCGTAACTCATCTGGTAGGTAAATCTTTGGCTCGAAGCAGGATCTCGCCAGTTTACGACACAACAGTACAGTAGTAGAGCAAAGATGAACACAAGAATGCTAACAGAGGAGGCAATAAAATGACAATGAATAGGGTATTAAGACATGTTTTTCTACGGAGGCTGTCGGCACTTTGTTGTCTTACACTCAAGTGCATCTACGTGCTCTAGTATATGTACAATCTGTAATGCATTGAGGACATTCAGGAACAGTACCAAGTCCTGGAATTTGACACTTAAATTTCATTCTTTTAGCTGTTTTGTTGCGAGTACAGAAGTAGGCTGTGGAATTCAAAGATCTCGTATAGCCTAAGGTGGAGGAAGAATATAATGTTGTGAGTGATGTCAATGCCAGCATACAGGATAATGGCATGGAAGGTAATGCTTCTAACTCTCTTTAGACTTCACTTATATTATATAAATAAGGTCCTGCAATTAAATTACACACAAAAATCAAGTGAAGAGCCAAACAAGAAAAATCCTCATAAAACATTTGAAGAGTTGGGAAAAGTGTGCAGATGGGCTAATCCCCGAAATGCACGAGGCAGATGCTTCACGTACACTTACATTACAACAAATCACTATATGTAATGCTGCGACTTATGTGTATGTACTTTGTTAAATTTAATATTTCCATATGCACATATAAATTTGCTATACTTAAAGAATTGAGTATCAAAGTGCCTTGCATGACACACAACTGTCCAAAGTAAGCATACTACAAGTACATACATTTAGGAATTCGGCCGGCAAAATCGGCAGGAAAAAACCTAAAGTGTAAAATTACACGCAACGCTGTAGGTTAGGTATAGAGGTAATACACTGTACGTGCTTGCGTGTTGTCTGCTCACAATCCTTTTAAATTGAGAATGCCTCTCTCTCTCTCTCTCTCAACTTCATCAAAAGGATTCTTTCGTCATACACACAAATGAGTCTTCAGTGATGTATTACTTGCTAAATTACTTCTGGGATGCTAGATCTGAGAACAGATCCCCTGAGAGTGTAGATGTATTTGAATATGTATAGTAGGCCTACTATAAATGTACTTAGGAAAATCGTGGGCTTGTCGATGGAGTAAATGCATCTAATCTGCTTAGCTTGGTGTGTGATTTGTTGCGTGTGTCCTTCCTGTTCAGAGATGGTTGTTGGCTTTGGAAGATGAGACGAAATTGTAAGAGTGCTTTGACACGTCGTCGTCGTCAATCCATGTGAACAGTTGAATTTTTAAATTAAGATAAGATGACAATGAACGAGCGAGCTACTCAACTTTGAATGGCTGTAATGGTTTTGACAGCAGGTGTTTCCTCCATTTTATTATTATTACAGCAGTCCATTATCGTTTGCAATAAGTATGCTCTTCATGGATAAAGACAGTTTGTGTAGCATTTCTCATTTCAATGTACAAGTTCCACTGATTGTGAGACTCACTTCTCACGGTTGTAGAATTCTATTAATACAACATACACATCGTGTATCTCTTAAATATTATAAATAGACCCTCTGCGAATTCATTGCCAAAGAAGAAATGTAAACGAATAAAAGTGTTTCTATTTGAATGAAAATAAATCTCTGTCTTGTTTTAAAGGGCAATTTAAGCTACATACAGTGTGATTCTCCCTTCCGATTTGCATTAAAATCTTTTCTTTCAAGTGAAGATCACCGAGAAGTACTCACTGCAGGCACTGACGATGCAATTGTTCTTCTCATTCTTTAATGGCAAAAAGTTTGGTGCTACATGCTACACCACCAATAGAATGAATTCAGTAACTTATCTGTATCTACTACTGGTAGCATTTCGCAAAGTAACATTAGAATTTTCAGTCGTGCAGAAATAACAATATTAGTAACAGTTTCACTCGGTTCGCTCAATGATTCATTCTGCATTGTACATTGTACTACAGCAGCCCACGTACGTACAAAAGATAAAATACTCAGTAAAATAAAATAAACACTTGATGAAATTTTATAGGTTCCGCTATGCATGCAATATAGTAATACATATGCAAATGCACAGAGAAGAAAAGATAAAAGAGATGCTTTCGTATCCACACCTTCTCTGAACCTTCTTCGTTCATTTGGGTTTCCTCTTTTAATTTTACAGTAACCATTAACAATGTAGAATTGTAGTAGAGTGCAGTCTCATCAATTAATATTTTCAGGAAAAATTCTCGACACCATATTGCACACAGTTAGTACACAAATTGGCCATGCTACTCACAATCACCATAAAAATTCTTCAATGAATTCGTCGTGAGCGACTACACGTTGTGTTGCATTATTATCTACTAGCTCGCTCGTCTTATGTTGTAAAATCGTAGAATGTATGTACATATACCATACTGTTACTACCATTGCAACAGAAACGTCATTTTGTTTATAAGACTGCTACAACCGACGACTGAAAGAGTGACAAGAGATTACGGCTTATCTCCACGCATGCATGAATATTCACCCTTCCTTATTATTACAAACTTTTACTATTTACTAACTTTACGCAAAGTATTTAGCGTACTTGGTTTAAGTCTCCATCATCGTTTAGGATTACCTCTAATAATATGTTTTCGCCCAACAAACATAATCAGACTGTTAGGTAGTAAACTTTTATTATTATGTACAACATTGTTAGTGTAACTTGCATAATACCTAATCTAAATACGTGCAAAATCTCGACTTCCCTCAGTACTCATTTCCTTACTTGTTTTGTTTACTGTTCGTCGCTTCATGAGTCATGTCTCACAAAGGATGATTTATTTGTCGTATATTAAATACGAGAAGGAGTCTGTTCTCTTGGGCATCCAACATAGCCATCAACATGAATACCAGTTGCACGTAAAATTTTATATTTACAAGCAACGAGACCTGTGTTTCTACTTTTAAGTTTAATACATATGTATTGTAATATTTGCACAGTATTACATTAACACTACACTATCCGCCATTTCCTACAATAAAGAGCCAGTTGATGTCTGCTGCAGCTTATGCTGTGATAATACAGCTTAGGCAGTCAGATTAACGTCAGCAGCTTCACTTGCTCACAAATGAACGGTGAGATGCTATACTTAAGAAGCTGTGGCTAACCACACACACCACACTGTCCGTACAATATACGTGGATACGAACACAAAGGGTGCTACATTCTTCTGCAGGCGTGTCGTGCTCGTAATTCAAAAATTCTGATGTAATATAATACAATAAATATCCAAATACAAAGCTAATGCTAAGTAGATGCAAATTTCATTTGACCATTTTTGACACTGACTGGAGAGTAGAATCTGGTCTGAATGGATGAGCTTGCGACCTTACACACGAAGTGCAGATTATAAATTGCTGTGAATGATGAGAAGTGGATAACACCTATGGGCCTATGAATCTTCTCACTCTCAGGTAAATTGTAAAGGGTTTGCTGCAACATTTCAAATCGTTCTGACAGATGAGACTGTTTTCTACTACAAAGTATATTCTCAACAACGGTTGCACAGATTGCGTACATAAAATACATATTCTTTAAAGCAATTATCACAGTTGTGGCTTGTCCTTTTTTTCTGTTTTACTTTTACTTACGTATTTACACGTTTAAAGTGAGAATGCAGGTGTGAGCAAGTTATTTTATGACTGCACTAGCGAGTACAGTCATTATTACAATGTTCAAACGCTAAGGTGTGAATATTCGTCTCATTAGAAGAATGTATTATTTAGCAGAAAACGGAATAGTAAGGTGCCGGTACAACAGTAGGTGGCACACACGTTTACACATAGGAAGCATCATGCAGGCCATCATAATAAAATGAAATATATTTTATGCAATTCTCACAACTAAACTGCATATGAAAGTGAAGACCGTAGTCCCATTAAATTGATTAGACTTTAAATGTCAAAAGCCGCAGGCATGCATAATGATTGCATAAAACGCGTTGATGTATTAGACGTTAAGTATCGCTTGAATTCAATGAGAAAGACAATCATAAAGCTTGTTTATGTATTTAGCTATGTACGAACAAAGTGGAAGTGATTGTATCAAGGATATTTTGTGGCTGTGTATATGTACAGACACAGCACAGACATTCTCTGGAATCAAGTTGATACCGAAAGTTAAGTAGGGAATTGACATGTAGCAATTAGGCGTTAAGCTAAGGACTGACTAAGAGACTAATTGACTGACAGCTTTATAGACTGTGAGGTAGTTTTTCCTTTGATTTGCATACTATTATGTGGAATTCCAGTCCAATCAAGTTCTCGTCGTTGGGAATGATGATGGCATTGGAAATGCACAAACCCCAGTTCTCATATTGTTAGCGACGAGAACAACAACAAAATAAGTAGTGAAAGAGAGGGGGAACAAGTTGAGTCTGTGATTTAAGAGTGCCTTCGTTTTTAAAGGAAAATATCATTAATTGAACTCAATTGTCTACAAGTATGTCTCAAAGGATGGTAGAATACAGAATGGTAGGCATTTTTTCCATTAGCCAACCTAATGTAAATATAAATATATAATATATAATCATATCAATAGTATGCACAAGAAAAGTGTAGTAGGGAGAAACTCGTTGAATCAAATAAGCTGAAGTTGAACTGAATGTGAAATGATTCATTTGTGAACTGGATTGAGGACTTGAGAGAAAGAGAACTGACTGATTGTGAGTGAGGATGGGATGAATTCGACTCAATAACATTATACCTTGGCGAATAGTTTACCGATCTAAGTGAGTGTGTCTGCTTCTTCAGATATGATGGGAGAATGGGAATGCGATGAGAATTCACCATTAACATTAAGAGTATTCAAATTAGCATAGGAATGAACTTATAAGCGCTGCAAGTAGACGCAATTTTGATTCACTTACCTATATATTATGGCTCGCGAATTGCGCGGTAGGATGTGGTTTGGCAGTGCACAGAACACTCATTATAATTATTGTGCAATGTAAGGCTGCACAACTATGAACTGAACTGTTCGGAGTTGTTAAGTGAGCAGCTCGGCTCCTCCATTTGTTTCTTACAAAAGGTCATTGTAAGCTAAGTGAGTTTTAGGGAGGGTAAGGCGTTTCCGCGCTAAGAAGAGGACTGGCTTATAATAATAATGACCGCCGAGAGAGTAGTTTATTAGAATTTTAATGATAATTGTAATTATTTGAAACTTTCATCATTCGGGAGGAGGCGAACATATTTTCTGTGGAGTAGATACTAGATGAGAGCCAGTAGCCTTTTAGTATTTAGATGTGCACAGGCTCACATTATTTTACTTTTGTTTAATGGGACAACAGAACATCGCTCCAGTTCTTTGATGTTATAGCCTGGCAATAATAACAATTATTATTTTCAATGGTTTAAAGGTTTTTGTGCTACCGCAGGAGGTGTCCCCCTGCAGAACTAAATGCAAGAAAAATCTGTACATTTATATTATTACTCATTAGTGTGAGTTTGTATGATATTTAATGCTCTTTCAGCTCTTGAATTGCCAGCCAGTTGTTCTGAGGTAATAAAAATTTAATTAGAGACCTACACAAAGAAAATATGGCAAGATGCTCGTCCAATGTTTTCTATTTTTATGGTATGGAATTAGTGAAGGAGCTGTTCGGTATAAATTAATCGTTAAACGTGTAGATTCCATGACTGTTTTTCTAGTATCGTCTACAATATCACTCTAAATTGGAGTACTTGATGGGTAAATAATAATGCCAGTTGCCCTAATACGTACCCTGAGCATCTGAGTAAGGAAAAGCGTCTACCCCTAAAGTATTGTGCAATTCGTACGAAGCTGGAGGCAAAACATTTAAAAAAATGCTAAGGACAAAGTATACGGAATTTATTTTATTCCCTGTACTTTTACTACAGCAAGGTTGGGAATGGTCGACTTGTAGAAACGTGCTAATTTACTCAGGTTGGATCAAGTCAGTAATAAGTATGATTAGTTTCTTCAGAATCAGTCTGCCAAAACATTACAGACAGACAACCAACAGCGAAAAATGTATTTTTTTTGTTTCAACTGTGAAAATGTGGATGATTTGTATGGACGAAATTTTTCTTCTCAAATTCACGCACACAAAGTTTCATTCTATTTCATTCATGTTCGCAACTGCAGTCTGTAGTATAAATGTTAGTTATATAAGTAGGTACATATGTTCGTTGCATTTAAATCAATTCAGAGTATCGAGCACGCATCACATACGCAAGATTGCTACCTTTTAGACGACTTATGGATGATGTGAATGCCCTGTAATTGGTAATCGCAATTGTATAGACGCACTGAAGCCCTAAGGTCTGCGTACACGCACAATTACTGTCGGTACATATTCGTTAAAGTTGACTTTTTGTTGTTGATCACGCACACGCAAAATGTACTATGTACAATTAGTAAATATATTATGCGTGTTTCGAATGTTTATTCGCATTACACGCAGTGCAAATACTTAAATATTTACATACTTATACTTTGGTAAGAAAATCTGGAAAATTAAATGCCTTTAATTCCGAATGTTTATTCGTATTACACATTGAAAATACTTCTTCGGTAGGAAATGATGGCAAATTAAATGCTATGTATTTCACATATGCTTTAATTCCGAATATAATTGCAGTTTAGATACAATAAACATTTGACTGTTTTCCAAGTTTAATTTTCTGCTTATACCATACTGTCGCTCACTTGACGCGACTATGCAGAGTATGTTTTGTTATTCAGTTCATCTTGACCGTCTTTGTTGTTAAGTTACGAGCATGTAATAAATGTAAGACGAAGCAGTTAATGAGAGAAGAATTAAGCGAGTAAATGCCATCCTCTAGAAACTGCACAAACGTACGTACGAATGCCAAGTCCCAAATCTTACACAGCAAAGTACGAAAACTATATATTATGTAACATGAAAACAGTCATTGTGTTTGTTTACCTCCCTGTGGCAAAAATGAGCAGGCGACCAAAGTATTTTGTGTTGTGTAGTTGGCTACTTTATCGGCAATAAAATGTCATTGAAGGAGAACACCGACGTAATACGTTTCTTAGCCATACGTAAAAAGCAGTATATTAAATGTTATATTGGATATACATCTAGGTGGTATGAGTAAGTACTTAGACTAGATTAGTCTTCAGCAACACTCTGCACTACCACAATCTCATTAACACATGCACAGGCTTCTCCATATAAGCATAGAAAAGCAAACTAATTATATGACTTCTGATCTTTGACTTTTGACAAATAAACATCTACAAATTTCAAACTGAATTCACTTGGGGAAGATATGTTATCATAAATTTAAAATTATTTAATGAGACAGAAAAAGTCAGGATATTACACGCAAAATGCGAACTGAGAAATGCACGTTAAAATACTTGTAGGCGAAAGAATGCAAAAAGTTGGTTGCACGCATGATAAGAGTGCAAAATCAGTGGAATTGTGACTGCTTACGCTTACGTTGACTAAACAAGACAGTCGACTCTCTGCAGTTGGTATAAAGTGTTTCCAGTGGAGCGAAATTTTCCTGGGGCCGTAGAACTTCAATTTAGTTTAAAGTTTACTACGCCAGCTGTAACATGAGTGCATTCTTCAAAAGATACACGATGCCGTTCTGTACACAGAGTATACCAGTAGAATAAGTATAGTAATAACAAAATTGTGTATAGATTTGAAATTGTGATTTGGTTGTATTGTACGTATTGACTAAGAAATACATAAAAACCGGATGGCAATATTTCAAGCAAAATTATTTTCCCAGAGACACGAGACAAGTCGTTTGGTAGCTTCTTTGGCGGTTCATAGCTCTATTAAAGAATTCTCCGACTTTGTTCCACTCTGATGAGTCCAGCAGTGAAGCCGAGCCGAGTGAAGTCAAGTCCGGCTGAAGAAGTTGATTGTTGTTCTTCTTCCATTAGAATTCTCCAGATGCAATTACAGAGTATTGTACTTGTTTACCAATATACTTAAACTTGAGCGTTTTTTTAAAGCAATCAAGCTTTTCAGGTATTACTTACGAGGCTTGCGGTGAAGATACTGTAATCAGTTAATCAACCTAATAAAAGCTTGAGTCATCAAGCCATCATAACATATCCCCTTGCTTTATCTGCTTTCCAGGTATTACTAGTTCAACACGAGAAAATTTACTACTCACAATACGAAATACGCACTTTAAAGAAATCTCTTTATCAATAGAAATGTAGTGTTATCTTCATTGGCCCGTTTACACAATGCAAAGCAGAAAATCATCTATGCATTTTCACTAATGAGAATCTTCTACTACCATCTGTGAAAATATAGAAACAATTCCATTGTGTGTGTACGTGTAATCATGTTTCCTGAAAGTGTAGACATGTGACGCAATGTTTATGGTATTTGATTATTAGCATATGGTTTTGGTCACATAAAAATGCAGAACAGTCAACAAATATCGGATGAAGACAGAAATTCGTGTTTAAATGCGATAAGCCTGTACAGAAAGTGAGCCCATGAAGTCTGCATACAGATGCAGTTGGCTACAAGTCCTTTTGTTGTTGGTAGGAGAGAAGATTGTATCTTTAGAATTGCACGTATAGAATCATAGTCTACAAATCTACATGCAGTGGTAATTTCCACACGGCAATCGAAAGGCTCTGTGATGCTGATAGTGCAAGTGAAGGTTAGGTAATGTAGTGTAGGATAAGTTGTTCTAAGATATAACAAGTGTGCTTATACTACAACAAGATGTGGGTGCGGTGTTTATATGTTGTGGAGAGTTATCACACAAACTCAATCTCTGGGGCTGCCTTAATTCTCGGGATTTATATTCAATCCTCGTCCATCTTCATTGGAAGAGGGAATTTGTTTTCCTCTCAGCTTAAGGGGTAAATAAATATATTGAAACTGCTGTTACTCTCTGCTGTTATTCTAAATTACACGACTCGTCTTTCCACAAACTTGTCTCCAATAGCGTAATTGATGTATGCACTGCGTTGCATACAGACGGCTTTAGATTCTGAATTTTTTCTGGACTCAAAGGACTCTTGTAGAGAACAATTTGTTTAAGTTTAATGTTCTTAATGGTAGTTGGTGGTATGGTAGCAGTTAGGGGAGGAAATCATATGCAGTCTTATGACGCGTACTACTGCTAGTATTTTTATCAACGATTACTCTATGAAGTGTATATGTCTCTCTTTCAATTAGGTGGAAGAATAAATTCTTGTCACCTTTAATTAATTGGAAAACTAAACTTGTTGACATTTTGCCAGCACCTGAATTCACTACCAACACTTCACAGCAAACTTTATTTTATCATCATAAGAATTTAACGTACCGTGAACGGTAACAAATAAAAAAAAACTTCTATGTAATATATTCTCGCACCTACTTCTGCAGTAGTTTACAATTATGTATCCCACTTGCCCTTTTAAATGGTGTTTTTTCCGTGTAGCGTGTTTTAGTAATACTATAAAGTCCGGATAATCGTTTTCTACATATTACCTCACCGTTATAATAATGTGTACCCGTTCTGCACTTGAGTCATCTTGTATACATCTTGTGGTGATGTTCGTAGACGGGACACGTAAACGTTGAATGTCATACGATGATTGCCTTTGCATGGGGGGAGTATCCCTATCCATTGTACTGTGAAAATTTCGTGTGTTTTAGGTGGATAATGTATTCGTCCGTCAGCAGATGAGCTTAATGAACTCCCAAGCTCGTCTCCAAAGCGCAATAAAACAAACTTTTTACATACAAGAGGGACTACTCATGCTGTGATATGTATATTTGGGATGACAACTGCCAACGTGATATGGTGGAGAGTTACCTAAGTTGTTGTCGTCAGACAATATCAGGTACACAAAGGTCGTTTGTGTATTCAAAGCAAGAAGAATTAAAGTGCTACTAAGGAATTTGAAACATTCACGTTGTTTTTATTAGAAATTTCATGTCATTTTTTGAACTTCATAATACATTCCAGAACTTACTTCTGCTCCCACACAACAGCCCCACAATCTACGTGTTTTTGCAGAGAGTGGTCATTAATTGTCAGTGAAACCTTTTCATGCCAGTTTTCATTCCCTGGCGATAGCCAATTGCATGCAAACCTGACCTTTCAAGTTTTCAGCAAATAGCCTACCAGGTAGGTTAATTTCTCATGGTGATTTAATCTGTAATCTTCAAGAGATTATTTTGCATTCCAAGTGGTGCAAGATTTAAAAAATACATCATCCTACTTAAAACTGCAATATAACATTATGTACACATGTAATGGACCCTTTAAAATCCCTGTAGATTTTATAAAATGATTTTTGCATTTGTAAAACAAAAATTTTAGTATATATGTATGTACGTATTTACCATTGAGGAGAAAACAATTAAGGAACAAATTGAATATTCATGTTCTACTACAGATAATTGTATAAAAAAATATTTTCTGATTCAGTCCCTTGTGCTACTACTAAAGTACCACACTTCAATGAAGCCGCAAATAATAATACTCTGTTTATCAGTGTAACTTTGTGTAAATCAACTGTGAACAAGTTATTGACAAAATGTTCCTCTCTCTCTCCATTCAACTAATTTATTACTGAAATGATTACTGAAAGGCTTCCTTTATAATTGTATCGATAATTGCTGAAATTTCTACAAAACATCCTAGCACATTTTCTATTTTTCCAAGCCTTTATCATTTAATGAGGAAATTATGTATATTCATTCCTTTTGAGTCATATATGCAAAACCGTAGTATTCATTAAAGTTGGTAAAGTAGTGAGTAAGCAGATCGTTAGATTGCACTGAGAGGATCTTAAATAAATTCTAGAATAGAAAAGAGTTAACGAACCGTGAACTTTCCCACAATGCAAAATTTCTATTCCACTACAACAGCATCGTGTGTACATGTTGCCGGCTTACTGAGCAATAAAAGGTAGAGAGACAAATATAAGGTGGAGGAGTTGTAAAGTGGAAACTCAGGTAAATACGTACAAAGTTATATGGTTAGCGAAATCAAGTCTCGTTGCCAGAAGTTGGTTCTTGTGTGTATTCAGCCGATGTTTCCCTTAGCTTTATTGTATACATATACTTACTATGATTTGAAATTGTACTAACATTTACTGCAATGTGTTTGTGTGCACATTCTATCTGTGAATTGTGCACCTTTAGGGTTACGCAGGCAAATTTACGTTGCGTGCTCTTCAAATGCAAAGCCCAGTGAGACTTGCTCAGACCCATGTTTCTTGTTTCTTTGCAGAAGATTATGATTACAGGTATAAATCTACTCTTCTAAAAGAGATTGTTCTCATTCTCAATGTATTTAGACTTCCTAAAAAGTTAAATGAAAGAGTGGCCATAATGTTTTTCCATATTCCCATTGTTGTGAGTGAGACCGATTCTAAGACACGAAGGGTAACCCGTGAAATGAGTAATTACGGTTGAGGTAGATAAACGATTTGCCTAAACAGTGGAAGCTATGTAATGGCTGGGATTCGAGAGTGAACTTAAACCATCCCCAGAGGTTCACTGAACAAACAGGTGCCACTGTATAATTTATGAAAACCCCTGCTACAAGTAAGGTAAATATACTAAAGATTCAAACTTGGCAACTGTTTGAGTACATAAATATTACATACCTAATACTAATATATTACAGACAAAGCCAAAATTCTTCCAACATCTATATGTGTACCTTGGAAATGTTGCATTTATAATATGAACAGCAAACACTGCAGTGCCCACTTGAACTTGTTCATTATGATTTGTTGGGTATAGGTTTCACAGAGTAAGCAGAGATGAGTGTTATCTCCAACTACTATATTGCAAGTAACGTATTGAATTACAATTTGTAGTGGTTTCAGTCTTGTAGCTGTGATTATGCTTAAAAAAGTCATCATTTTTGGCTCAAGAGAAAATCTGACGTGTTTTACTCTTCTGGGCACCAACAGAAATGAACGTTGGAATGGTGTATGAAACAGGGCTTACCTGTGACGTACTACTGTTCAAGAAAGCACGAAAAAATTCACAAGAACGAGCAATTGACATGCAAGCAAGGCTAATGAACAGCTATTACTTAATTTCTCTCAACTTCCATTAACCCGACAATCCACAACAAGAAATTTCTTCCAACTTAATGCCAAAACAATATTCGAGACTCATAAACTCTCCCAAAGACAAACAAACTCTATGTTTTCATTTTTGTTCCTTTAATTTAGATTTACAGCACACGCACGTCATACAGATAATGCAACACAGCATAAAAGATGAATTGGGCACAAACTTACCCATACAGCAGGACAAACCTGACACAACGAACCCTTCTGTAGGTCCAGTAGGTTCTCACAATAATTATTGTTATACAATGCACAAGTACATTAATACTTAGCCGTAAAAAACGTTTGCGTTGTACTTGGGTAATATTACACGCTGCAGCCAAATTATATATCGATGGACTGACGAACAACAAGTGTGTAGACCAAGCTAATGAAGCCAAACGTCACCTCACTTGTGTTGTACTGTTTCATTTGTTCGTTTCCACAAAAATCATCAAGGTTCGTGAGGTACATAACTTTGACGTTTGGGCTTGCTTCATTGGTTTGGCCTGAATGAACACATTTAGCTGTCATTTGTGATATATGCAACAGTGACTTTGGAACGTATTGTTTACCTACGAAAACAGATTTCAGCGGCAAATTAGTCCTTTGTTCGCTTCGTGTAATAAATACTTAATAGGAGGTTTATTTAAAATTGCGTGTGCATGAGACGCAGAGCATTAGAATACCTACTTTTTTGGGTAGCAAAAAAATGACTGAGCTTCATTAAGGGAACCTATTTATTATTGTTTCTATAAGAAAAACTTCCAAGACACTGCTTCGCTGTCGTTTGCCATTTTTCTCTCGAGAACCTTATGAATTTTTCGAGGTTTTCCCTATTGTACCAGTTATTTTACGATTTCGTTGGTTGTAAACACTATTAGTTCCTAGTATTCCATCAAAATAAAATTATGCTTTGTCTGCTTAGTCTGTGTGTGTAGGAAACAAAATTGAGACAAAAAACTCTAAACATATCGTCGTACTAGTGCTAATAAAATGCTTGTCTGACTTTTCGAGGTATTTCTACAGGAAGACATAAAGTGTCATGAAGATAAAAATTAATTTTCATCTGGAAAAGTTCTGTCTCAAAGGAAGAAGGGGTAAGGTAGCCAGCAGAAAATGTTGACGACCGGCAAGGATGTGTAATGTGTATACACTCACAATTCACATAGACATGATTTGTGTTTGTACAAAGCGTTTTTGAACTGAAGGAAATGTTCTTGAACTCTACATTCCCATAAATGGAAGGCATTAATTATGAAAAATGCTTCATTTTTCGTACATGTATCAGAGACAATGTATCTCCTATTTACCACAATGTCTTCTTCACATCTTAAATTCATTGTCTTAGCGTATGAAAGCCAAGCAGTTTTGGTTTAACCAACGAAAATTATGTTTTTTCCATAATTTGATCCTAACTTCCTTAGGGACCTGCAATTTTCGCGAGAATGAACTTTCAGTGTTTAGCACTTATTCAAAATATTCAAGCTTTGAAGTGTGAATAACGCGAAAAGTGTAAGAAGTAGTTATTCATTTCTGATTATTTTCTTTTCGTTCGGCAGCTTCAACTTTTTTTTCTTTTAACCGCACTTGACTGTCGTACTTATTGTATGCAATGATTTGATGTGTAAGTAAACAGGTTGCTAAAGTGTATACTAGGCTGTACATGTAAATGCACAACCCGGATACTTTGTTAAATAGATCCTCCTGAGGTTTGGAAAATCAATAAGAAAACCCACCATTTAAAAATCTTCTTGATTGCATTTTATGGGCATGCATTCAGCTTATTTTTACTCTCATAGAGTAAGTATTCCGCCTAAACTTTTCTGATGCTACTAACTAACCAGTTAACTAAGTAGTAGCTCGTCTTCGCTTTACGCTGTTGGATTAACAATGAATGAGAGTGTGTGGTATTGATGGCAGAAACCAGGGCAAATTGGTCAGCATTTCGTATGCATTCTTAGATTTCACTGGGACATAGGCTGTGCGTGTTCTGAGTACAAGTTCGTTGCTTAGTCGGCACTGTGTGTGCGTATCGGTGTGATCTGAAATCCTTAAGAATTCAGGCACGTTCCTCTTACACACAGATTATGTTAGACTTATGCAAAACAGTTTTTTCTCAATCCATGCATGCAATAATTGGCTGTCGTGACATTATTAATATGCCATGTCGCTGAATTGAGTGACTCACGTACAATGATTGTTATTGTATTTCTGTGTAGTATTTGTCGATCTAAATACTTTCTCCGCCTAAGTATGTATACTAAACGCGAATATACATATGATCACATTGTGGCACGCACAAAATGTTTCGATAGGATAGCTACGACCGTCAAAAGTACACAGGTATCCCGCCATGTAAATGTGTAGTACATTTTATAAGTTTTACGATTGAAGACTTGTGTATACTTGGAAGTTAACGTTTCCTTCAGCAACGCCTACAGTATACAAGGTTTGCATTTTAACACCATAGAGGGAATTAAAATCTCGAAAACTTTAATTCAAAGTGAAGTGATTTTACTTTACAAACTTTACTAGATTTTTCATTGCATTCATAGGTTATTATTTACTTACAAGAGAACGTGTACTGCAGACTATCAGATTCTACTTTTATATTTTGATTAGTTCCACGAAATTTTACAGAAAAAGTAAAAGTTCCAGAATACCTGTACTAGTATAATGAATGATAATGAATGGTGTAAGGGATAATGATAATCTTTCCGTGTAATTCCTGTAACATAATATTTTTGCAAAGGTTTCCTTTTATATCTAACAGATGAGAGAGAATATTAGAGTGAAATGGAGATACTCGACTGACTACCAAAGACGCAGTCACAGAATACAGATAGTGAGTAGTTCTAGATGCGCATGAGACAGGTGTGCTACACATTAAACTCAACATTATCGTACGTATATCAGCTAGACGAAGGCACACCAGACCATATCACTCTATATATGTATTACAAACAGTACAATGTACTCTCACTTTAAAATTCTCTATACGAGTTCTTACATAATGTCCACATCCATAATGCAGATTCCACCACTGTTGCTACCTTGGGTAATTGCGTACAAACAGTCTCAATTTAGTTAGTACTCTGATACAGACACAATTAGTTTTGCATCAGATCACACAGAGTAACGAGTGCGACGTTCATAATGTATTATATGTATATACAAACAGAATTGCAATTCATACTACAGACTTTAAGTAAGCCCGAAGTGATGTGATACTCCTATCTCTGCATCTCTTCATACATTCTTGATGCTATCGGGTATCCTTGAAGAAAATACCTTGATTCTGTTCTGGTTATACTTATACATGTAGTTGGGTTGTTGGGCTGATGAGTAGGACGAGAGACGACGATAATATTCATTTGAGCTGCTTTAACAATATTAAACGTTATCTGTGGCTTCGTTTTCATAACTCTGGTTTTGGTTTCATTTGGCACAGTTCACCACAAAGCGCTGTGCAATCACAGCAGAGACCAAGACCACATTCATCATTACTACGATTCACAATGGCGAAATAAAGACACATGTTACTGTGCTATTCATTAATGTCATTAAAGATACCACACACCGTAATAAATTAGGATTGCCATTTATTTTGCGTTTCTTGGGGGCTTGCTCTTGTGCTCGCTTCTATTTTCGCAGAGAGAGAGAGAGAGAGACGTAAATAAAATCATGATGATGATCAGCATTAGCATTGGAATGAATTGGCTGGCTTTTCTTTGAGAGTTGACTGGACTGAAGTGTGTAAAGCGGAGCAGAACGCGGAGTGGAGAGTGAGCGAGTGACTGAGTGACGGACATTTCATGGCATTCGACACACCAAGTTAGATGTTGATGCAATAACTCATCGTGTATTTTTACGATAGCCTGTTCTGTCATGCAGTTCAGAGTTCTGCATACTTTGCATTAACAAGTTGTTCATTCAATGCTCAACTTGTGCTGGTACATTAACATAACTTTACGAGATTAAGATAATGCAAAATGTCTTGTCTTTACTTAACTAGATTTGGCTTCGGGCGAATGCCAAATGCATGAAAGAATCCCGTGTATGTGTGTGTGAAGGCAATGCATAGGGGGAGAGGTGTAAGGGTTAAGTAGATGGAAGTGGTTGAACGTTTATGGCTAAAGTGCAAAGTTTATTTCGCGTGGGCAGTCTGCACGATTTATTTCCATACTGGAGCTTTTCAACACCAATGAATTAGATTGCTAAAATTCCGGTCACATAAAGATCCTGTGGCGCTTGCTCTCTATTTGAAATACGAAAACACCGTAGAACGAATAGACTCCCCCAGTACCCACTCAGACAGCTATTTGTGTGCACATGGAGATTGAAGTACGTTGTGTAGGCAGTATGTGATATAAGAAGATCCTGGAACCATTGTAGAGGCATCAGAGGCTATTCTCTATATAGGCAGGCACATAATCTGTAGTGCGCTGTCTTAATGGTTTGGTAATCACATTTTTTCGGTCATGTCGTGAAGAGATTTGATGATGGGGATGAAGATGCACAGGAGATTGGCTACAGAATTGAATTAAATCATGAGGCTGAGACATGACAGAGTTGCGCAATTTTTAGAGGTTTTTAGCATTAAGAAAAATATCTCCTTAAAAATCAACTTTCTACAATGTTGATGATGTGTAACTGTATCTATGGTGCATTAACGCTAATTTGCAATTTAATGCTACGCTGTTGCTTCCTTCCCTCAAGCTCGTGTAGGTAATGTGAGGAAATTCTCATGTTTAGTCCAGGATCTTCGATTGTGTAGCGCAAGAGAACGAGTGATTACGTACTTGTTTATAAGATAAGCTCATTATTAATTTTAATTGCCTTCTTAGTGTAATACACACATCAACGTATTATCTGTTTTTGCCACCCAGTGTAATCTCAATTTTACAAACTCACGGTTTTCTCTACATGCTTGCTGCATATAAATACGAAACTGTGAGCGATTTTGTTTATGAAAGAAATACGATTACAACAACTCAATCTGAATTAATCAAACTAATTTTTTTCTTCTCCTTATTATTAATTTCTATGGTCAAACAAATATGACTGCACAGCCCATGCCTTTGCTATCTTCATTATGCTGATACGTCCTTATTATTAACAGAGGTACTACCTATGTACATACTACATACTCGTACAATCATAATGGCTTTTTTATTTTCTCTGCGTGTCTCTTTAATATGTGCTTACACATCGCATCAATCTTTGTATGATTTTTTTCTATTTCTGTGTTTGTAATTGTAAACATGTATAGACTATGTAAACGCTCATATCTCATCCCTGTATTAATTTGCAATTAATTTTTTTTCCATTTCACCATTAGTCAAACCGCGATCAGAAGTTACAAATACTTCAATACACGCTAAGGAAATTTAGCCTGATATTTACTGAACTTAAAAAATGTATGCGATAACTTGCGCACATGTACTAAATGCATTTAATATCAGGACAGGACTGCGGATGTGTGTATCGCTATAGTTAATGTGTAACGAACAGAACTAAATTTATGTATGTATGGTGAGCGTACAAACACAAACGCCCTATTAATTACAACGTTTAAAACTCAATAACCAAAGTTAATTTCTTTTTCTGCATTTTTTTCAGAAACCGGACTACACGCATACATTGGTTATTATTGTTACATGCAAACACTGATAATTTGTAGCAGAAGAAAACTGAATCCTGACCGGAATTTTTAGCAAATCGGAGATCAAAGCCCTTTGTCTTGTAAACATTTCAGAACGCACAGCAAATAACAGGTAAGAAAAGTTTTTATGCGAAATATATCTGCAACAACAGTCGCATCCGTGTTCCCAGTTATCTAGGAAACATTTGATAGCACAGCTTTCTGAATGAAAGAAGAATTTTTCTCAAAAGTGCATGACGGTAGTACTGCCTAAAATACAGAATAAGTACGTTGAGATAATAACAATGTAACAACACAAAGGTGCATCTAGTAATATATTAGACATGAGATTTATTTCCCCCTATAGTATATTTAGCAATGGTGAGGCATTGCTAAACTTATTGAAAACAGGAAACTGTCGACGCAGTAGTGCTGGTGGTATACAATAATCATGACTAGAAATACCCTAAGCAGTAATCACAATTTTAGAAGAGTATCTCATATATAAGTAAGTCTGCTAACTTTGAGCATTGACCATGAACTCTCTGTGATGAAAGACTGTATGTACAGACAAGACTTTAGTCAGAATGGAATGAGATTTGAATCTTTCATTCATAAGCTATCATTTAATTTGGCAGATACAAAGATATAATAAATATGAATCCAAAATAAAAGCGTTGCGAATCGCAGACATGCTCTATTACGGATCTGTTATAATTTCGAGGCAAGAACAAGGGTGATAATTTGATGTTTCATTTCAGCAATGTGTTTGGCGCATTGTTTGTAGTACATATAAGGATATTTGGTTGGTAACGACAGGCATGCATGCACAACTATAGGTAGTACATTAGTACACACATTGGCACATTCAATTTTTCAACACCTGCTGAACATTAATTCGTGTATAGGATGTTAAATTCGCCAATCGCAAAAAGTTGTAAATGAAACACAACTCTACGTACAATACAATACTTATAAACAGTCGTAAGAATCCACTACCAATGTGCATTCTACTGGAAATACACATGAAATTTACGTGTGCACGAAAATTGTTTAAAGTATAGGTATGATGTTTCGTAGCTAAATTGGAAATGATTCCATCATCTCGCCGGCGAGCATCTTTCTCACTTCATACAATATCAATAATTTGAGACTGCCGACTTCTTTTATCTCTCTATTCACGTTTACGCACAAAACAAAATAGAACCTCTAAATGAAGATAGTATAATAATGATAATAATACGTCGGCATTTATTTTACAACAAATGTAACGAGATACTAAAGCAATTGTTTCACTGGTTGCAGTAAATGATTTCAAAGAGAATTTGCATCTGCACTATAGAGACAATCAACAACTTGTCAAAACCCAACAATGTAATGTAAATATTTATTGTTTGTAGTTCTGATTTCCTTTACTCCGATTTCATATGCTTAAAAGGGAAGAGTTAGAGAAAACTGGCCGCAGAATAAAGTTTTCGCATCAATGAGTGAATTTTATAGGTAATCAGCAACAGTAAGTAATCTGTGATGACGACTGTGGTGAAGAAAAAATTGAGGAGGTTTACAAGAGCACACAGAGTGAGTGAAGTCGAAAGTCCGGTTAGCCTACTCAAAAGGCAGATGTGAGGCGGCAGCTTAATTACATTGTTCTTGCAGTAAAGAGTAATTCCATCCATCTCTGGCTACATGGTAGAGGAAAGTACAACAACACCATCAACGTCTCCTTGTAAATCTCCTTCCATGAAAAGAGAATATAATCAGTCGTGTACGTCTGTAATGCCTACGAGTTGACTTGATCTTTCCATTTCTCAGCACCATTGGCCACTTTTATCTTAATTCCACGACTCTACAATAAGAATTCCAAAAAACTGATAAGTAGGTGCCTACTTACAAGGGAAAACTGATTAAACTGGATTTTAGAGTGATGTTTTCTCTCATTTCTTGTCGCCTATCCAAAATCATATATACCACATTCACATATTTCTCCGTACACACACGACGAAATCTCTCCCCCAAGCCTATGTTACGGGGTGTGTACAAATAAACAATATCACTATTCTGCACACAGACAAACATTTGCAAGGAGCATTGTAATACTGTAAAAGAAATTTAAACAATTCCATTTCATGTCAAGGGAATTCCGGAAAAGTGCAATTGAAAATTAGTCAGGTGCACTCTGACATAGAGGAACAGACACAGGAAAACACGGAGCAGAACAGACGCAGCGAGTAGGAAGCATTGAAATCACAAGCCATTACAATTGCAATGAGATGTCTCGTAGACTAATATGCAGTACACGGTAGTCAGTCAACTCTAACAAAGTAGCTAGTTAGCTGTAATGTAGGCAAGAGGGAAAGAAGAAGAAGTAGAAAATAAAGAGCATGCAGGGATGAGAAGATGAGCGTTTCCTCAAGTTCAACGTCCTAAATGCCAATGTTTAAAGTTGTCAGATGTAGAATGCGATTAAAGGGAGTTAAGTTACGTTACTTCACTTGTGCACTGCACTCTACAACATAAGCAGCCACAATACAACAGACTGCATAATAAATGTCGACTACAATAAACATTCACTGCGTACATATACATAGTTGTACAAGTAGTGTATTTTTCTCTGTGTATTATGTCTTGCTCACACAACACACATAGTTCGGTGTCAACGCTTATATAGTCAGCTAGAAAATATTGTGAATATACATTACATCAACAGAAAACCTATACTTGTGCATCTTTGTGACTGTGCATTAGAGAAAATGTCTTTTCATGTCTTTCCCTTTGCTACTAGTGCTTCATTATTTCCTCTCATCCACCATTAACCGCTATTTGGCACTGTGCACTAACTAGGAAAACCCACCAAATTGTGTTTGAGCCACGTCAATCTTCACAAGATTCTTCAAAATTTGTGATAATATCCGAATCATCGGCACACGATATTGTATAATGCAGTTGGAGCGATAATACTTTCACATCTAAAACTTTGTTACAAGTATTTAAAAGGGCCGAAAGCATTACTGACAGCTTTCCATCTTTGACAAAAGGATTTCATGATAATAATAGTCAGAGAGAATCGGAATGTGCGTTCATGTACACATGACAATGGAATTATCTCTCTAGATATAGTCATATCTTCTCTCGACTTTGGCAACAGGGAATGTGTGTGTACTAGAAGAAAGTAGTATATCGTGCCATGTCACAACTATTTATATTACATGCCCACTTGCCATTGCATTTCATTCTCTTATGGTTTAATATGCATATAAGTTCCTTTTTACAAAAAGGAAGCCACAACGTGACGATTTATTGTGAGCGCTTGTCCATATTAGGCAACAGCACTGTGCCTTCCTGGGATGTCTTACTGTCACATCACAATCATAATGAAACACGCGAAACCCAAATTGAATGAGCTATTTTTTATCCATTTTTTTTCATTCTTCGGTCTAGAAGATGAATAACAAACACACACTCACGAGACACAATTCTTCCTACTTATTACTACTAGGCGGTCAGCAGTCAGCACCGAGACACAAGACAGGCAACATCAACTCCATCCGCTCATTCTCAAAGTGTCATCTCACATAACATCTCACCAAAACAGTCACGATGAATATTCAATGACGTAGACCATGACAGCCTCTTCCTTCCAATCTTACAGATTACGGGTTTAGTTTTATGAAGGAAAATTACAATCTGGGTGCAATGCAAATTCAAGCAAAAATTGCATGTAGTTATTACTGTAAACATGTGACTGTTACTTGCGTCAGCAAATAATAGGTAAAATTATTTATCTGCGATGATGGGTATAATTTCTTGGCAATGAAAGATTTTTCACATAAAGAATCACTTAAGTGGATGAGAAACTGTTGTTGAAATTTCCATTCAATTGGATTCAATTTGCGATCGTCTGCCTGACATCGTACTAGTAGCCAGGATGCAATGTGCTCATAAGCGAATAAGCACACATACCTGATGTTTATTGATTTGAAGGAAAAAAATGAAATTGATTTCGCCTTCACTCATTACTTACTGCAACGTAGTTTCTTACTTGAATCATTAGGAACAACTGGTTTCACTCCTATGCGTTGTTGGAGTAGATACTTATTGCTGCCGTTTCTTGCAATGCTCCGGATTCAATGACTCATTTAAATGGACTCAATAAACAATGGCCGTAATCTGGCAGGTGGTTTTCGTTTTCACCGTGCACTTTTGTCACTGAAAACAAACGAGAACAAGTACACCATTAATTTGAATCTGTGCAATTCAATTATGTCGAGGGGAGTGATTGTGATAAATATCCGATATGCAAAGCAATTCTATTTAGTGCGGAACATTACACGCAGTAGCTATTGCTCCTATTCTGACTTACCAATGAATGTAATGTAAATTAGTACACTTTGCGATAAAAAAACAAGCTGAGAGGAGGTTGTCCCGCTTTCAGCAACACCTCGCTTTTGCACATTAATAGTAATGCAGTTTTAACAAATCTACCAAGTCACTACCCAGTTAATTTAGGTTAGTACTCTGTAACCAGTGTCTACAGTCCACAAAACTAGTGTGCAGCTATTCAAAGAACTGTCTTTGCAAAAAAACAAAAGGAAAAAGATATGTATTACTACAATTAATTTGGCAATAATTTTTTATGACCATTGCATACAAATACCTAGGTATGTTTATTTGATTCTAAAAACGCAATACGTAAGTGTCTGAAAATTGATCAAATGCCCTTCGCTGATTTATGACATCGTGAATGGCATGACAAAATAAAATGAATTAGCAATTGGATTCTCTGTAAGCACACGGTAATTATCAGAGCGATTAGTGATGGCCACAAAAAAAGCTTGGTGTAATGCTATATAAACCTAAATCAAGAGAATATTTCCAACTAAGCCAAAAGATTACAGTTAATGACTTGATGAACATAGGCAGTTAGGAATGTCAAAAGCGGATGATGCTAATTGGTGTTGAATGAAATCTGTTTGTGTAGACAAAGCTTTAATAATAAGGAAATTATTTAACAACACTATAGAATAGAACATACATATGATATTAGAGAGTGTAGGTGGTGGGTATCCCTAATAAAGGTACGATATACGATACTCGTTTATATCTCTAGTTAGAAAATGTGCTTATCTTTTGAATAGGGTAGGAATTACCATGTAAAGCTTACAATATGAAACGCTATAGGATGAACACTGAAAGAAATGTGCACACAGTGCACAGTGCTTTACACAGTGAGAATGGAGATAGTTTCATCTGTGACGATAAATGGAGAAGACAAACTCAGCGTGGTTTTCAGTCTCAGTTTGATCAACCGATTGGCTTTCACAGCAGTCTTCTTTGTTGCTTTGTAATTCTATATCGTATAATGCAAGGAAATATAGCCCGACTGTTTGTAAATGTATTGTGGACTGTTTGCAAAACGAACGCATCGAAGGAAAATAAATTGCTTTTATAGTAAGCTACTCCTTTATTTCGTCGCATCGCCTTATAGAATAGTGAAGCGGAATGGGTGAAGCCAAATTAGGAAGAAAGCTCATTAGCGTCTCGGCCAAGTCTCTCTCAATCAAAACTCACATTTTGCGTCCTCTGCTCGTAGTTCGCAGTATGTACACATGTGGTGCAATGCGTGAAGCGACCATCAACTGCGTTCGTCATTTTATTACTATTAATTTAAATTGCTGGATGAATTCCATTTCTTGGCCGAGAGAAGCCCCGTTTCATCCCACTAAATTATCTGTGTAATCGCAACAGCTGTATGTACACAGTGTACAGGACATACCTTCTAATGTATAGTAATGACACTGAAAATGATGGGGAGATGTGGAAAATTAATTGCCTCTAACCAAATATTTACTATAATTTATTTTCCTAATGTTCTTTTTAGCATTTCTGCAATCCCCAAGCATTTAAAACAATTTTCCGTCTCTGCTAATGGACAGAGACGAGGAATTTCGTATTCGAAAATTAATTTCAAGTGCGCACTAAATTGAAGTTAAGTAATGGTTCCACTTTGTTTGTATCTGAACTTGTGCTAATCCGTGAAATCTAATCTGTAGCCATCTCCTTGTGTTCTCGGCTTCTATTGTAGTGGATAAGAGTGTAAGTAATGACTGTGCAATTGTTTTGGATTATGTGGTTCTTCGTTGTATTATCACATGAAATTATGTCATTACTTATTTTGTAGTGTTGGCTAGAG
Source organism: Plutomurus gul (assembly GCA_019776185.1). Classification (NCBI taxonomy): domain Eukaryota; kingdom Metazoa; phylum Arthropoda; class Collembola; order Entomobryomorpha; family Tomoceridae; genus Plutomurus; species Plutomurus gul. The sequence goes on from JABASC010000264.1 coordinate 47,262, forward strand.
TTTTACTTATCAGATGACGGTCAGCAAAACAATAAGTGTGGCTTATTGTTAGAATTGCCACAAGTAAGAAATAAAAACGTGCGTTAAAGTCCTTTGGAAAAGATTCCGATGCTCAGATGAGCGGCGAGCAAAAGAAGCTAATGGATGGTTGTAAAATAGTCGAAAGAGTCATAAATGTAACTTTAAATCCACTGTGAGTCGCACCGTTCCCATTGTGCTATCTGTGTCTTGTTTCGTCGAGGTGAATGAAATAGATGGACAAAATAATGGGAAGTGGGCAGAAAAGAACAAAAAGTAAGATGTGCTTACTCTCAGACTGTCTATAAGTATTTATACATACGTGGTAGTAGGTGTATGAGTCCCATGAATGAAGGACAGGATTAAATCGTCGGTATTTTTTCACTCATCAAAAATCGGTTGGACATCTGCGTCCCGCAGTTTAGTGTGGGAATGCTTCAAGAGGTTCCCACAATCTTACCAGGATTTTTGGCCGCAAAATCAGCCGTGTGCACTCTCCTGTATCTATAGTATGTATAATATTTGTATTATATCACATATATCATAGTATAGTCAGTATGCAGAGACGCTACAAAACCCTTCTACCCTACTTCAACCTTCAATCAACCTTTATTTCTTGCACATTACCCACCGATTACCAGTAAATCAGTCCCTAATCAAATTTATATGATCCTATGGTGGATGTCTACAACCTATACAGACATTTCTCAACCTTGAGATTAAAGTATGGAGTCATAACAGTCGGAAATGATTGGAATTAATGTGATGTATATACTATTTGGAATACCCAACTGATTCTGAGAGCTTTTTACAGGGACTCGCAAGGTAATCTTACCATTTCATTTAAATGTGGGCTTCCATCTGTACTATGTGTACGAATTAGATTGCATTTACTATACACATTGTTCTACTATCACCACGTAGTACGAATTCGTTTGGGAAAGCTACTTATGACATATGTGTGTTTTAATCTTTTCATTCTTGTAGTATTAGACTTCTTAAGAAAAGTGCAAGGAAATTGTGGGTTACGATTAAGATATATATGATTCTAGAAGTTTCCATTTGGTAGATTCGTGTGGTTGGCTTTCGTCTCATAAGATCTGTACATCCGTTTGGTTGGGTAGGTCTGGTCTGGTTTCATCTCTCTGGCATTATGTTGCTTTAATATTTTCCGAAATTTACTCGCTGTGCGTAGTTACCTGCTCTCATACCTATAATTTAAGAATTCTCCCACAAAACAGATTTCTCTTCCAATGAAAATGAGTTTGTTTCTGTGTGAACCGAGAGCATGATCTTTGGGATGCAGAGAAATATATGGGGGTAGTATAATCACACACACACATCCATCACAAGAACTCCTACCATGTGTTTTCGTGTATTAGGGAAGGAACTGAGATAGGGGGAAAGGAAGACGTAGAAAAACTGTGAATGAGTGACTGTCAGCTTGTCAAATGTAACCATGGCCAAAAGTTAAGTTAATCCATATGTCCTGCTTCGGGCCACCGACTACTAGCCAGAAAAAATACAATTCATTGGACGAGACAGATTGGATTAACTGACATCTCATAACATGAGCCGTCATAGCATGCCGCTCAATCTGACATAAGCTCACTCGTGTATTCGTAGAGCGTGTACTGGATGAAAGTAGGCTTCTCTTTGGTCTAACGTGATTGTAACATAATCCGTATCATGCAGACTGCCAACTTTTTAACACCTTCAATAAAGTGTATAAGTGATCTCGTCTTAAGATGTATTATAAATGATCAAATAAGCTTCCTTTCCCAGCCATTCGTTGCAACATTAAGTCAAAATGTTTTGTGTGCCCCTTTAAGAGAAAGGATATTTACCTGCATTTATGTGCATAAAGGGTTATACACACTGCCATTATAAAACATATGATTACACCGTATCTAATCATTTCTATAAAATATTATCACTTAACAAGTTTTGTGTGCAGTACAAGGTACATATTCCCCCTTTATTTTGTAGTGTGAGAACAATATTTGGAACGTAATTTTTATGTCAATGATTCTTGTAGATTTATACTGTGTGATAATGTATTAGTATGTGGATGGAAAGGATTAAGGTTGTTTACATTTTTCATTCAAGAGATGCTAGGAGTGCATGTACTGTTACCTTGTCAGAATGCTCTTCATGTCAACGAAAATATGTCAAGTGGGGATTAGTTCGGTTTTACCTTTCCTGCTATCGCAGCCGTTTTCTTTTGCAGCATTCTACAATTATTAATGTTCA
>JABASC010000265.1:0-49500 GCA_019776185.1 Plutomurus gul
ATCTCTACACAGTACATTTACCTACCTACATTATATTATATACATAATACACAGAAACTTTTGAAACAATCAAGAGAATTAGATACATAATTAATTTGGTATCATCTCCTACGTTTGTTTATGTTTTATCTATAGAAACATTAAAGTACAAATAAAATAGTTCTTCCTTATCCACACACTTATCTGTAATATCTGTAATAACTCGCACAAGTATTATTTTGTAGCATTGTAATCTGTAGGTATATTGATGTGAAGCTGTATTATAATTAAAACAGAAGTTGACATTATTCGGAACCTCCTGTTCTGCTCATTAGTATCTGTCACAGTTCTCCCCTTTCATTCTTTGAAGATTTGTTTTTCATGTTCGTCAAGGAAGTATATAGGAATATCACACACTTGTAAAAATTGTATTTGTAATTAGCAATTGTTGCATTTTTCCTCAGTATTTCCTTAGTAAGTTCATACTTACCTAATAGCGTTACTTGTTCCGTAAAATTACAAGTACGATCTAATAATAGAGCTACTATAATAAAATCCATCATGTTTTATGTATGTTTATATGGTGTACACCATACCACACCTATTTAGATTTATTACATTATTCGTTACTTACGTATATATTTATCTAATTAATTTTAGCAACTTATTATTGTAGTACTCACATGATTATTAGATATTTCACTTACAGTTAGCTTCGTAAACATTACCGTCTATTATAAGTAATTTTTAATGTAATGTAATATATTTTCCAGTTCTGCTCTTTGCAGTCCAGAGATAGAAGTACATGCATTGTATATGCAGTAATAACAGTAGTAGTAGAGTTGCATTATAAGATAATGTGTAGAGTACACCTTAACGATTCTCCGAAAGAGTTTCTATATGACGATACTTGTGAAGAGATGTTGAAATTGATTAATGGATTCTTTCCGCCAACTTTTAATTCAATTAGGTAAAGCAACTTGTGCCGCAGAATAGTGATGTGATGACACCCTTTTGTTCTTTTTTTTCAGTGTCTCAGCTGCGCACTACTTGCATTTAAATTAGGATTTCCCTGCGTTCAAACAAGAAAACGAAACTCACTCCAACTGTTAACAAAATCGTTAGACATTTAGATGTGTAAGTATATAAATGTGTTTTGTCGTGTAGATATTTTGTAGTAGTAAGTGGCATGTACTTAATAGAGTTTTCGATATAATCTTGAAAAAATTTGTAGAGACAATTAAGCATAGTTTATATGATGTGCAGAATAACATGACGATAGAACGTTCACAAGAATCAGATTTCGGTTACATTTTTTAGTCATTTTTCTGTATCGTGCCAGTAGAAAAGTAAAACAGAGCTGCGGAAAGAGAATACTATTGAAAATCTGCATGGCTTACGGGAACTGCCATTGGGGGGAAAGGTGGAGCTAGGTGAGGTGGGGGAGCCAGAGGATGACCTGGAATTTTTGGTCCATCCTCTGCCTTTTCTTCTTCTCTTCTCTTCAAACAAGCTGCTTTTGGATTTAAGTTACGTTCTGCAAACAAATATTCAAATTAAATGATTTACTAGTCCAATAAAATATGTTATATCTTAAATCTTATGAATGTATGCAATGTGTATTGAGGACTGCGTGAGGACGAAGACATTACCTCTGACTTGTTGTTCGAGCTGCATAATCACTTCAACTGCCATATTCAAGATGCCCAGTTTTGTTTGCGGTTTGTCCGACTTCAGATGCTGCATGCACATTCGGCCCAATTCCTTTAATGCTTCATTAATATCCCTTATTCTTATTCTAAAGAAAACATATACAATTTTTGTAAATTTAGTATGAATACACAAAACCAACACAAATTTCAGTTCAGGAAACATTAAATTTAATCATCTGTTTACCTCTCTCTTGCATTGTTAGCCTGCCTTCTTTCTTTTTCTCGTTGAACTTTTCCGTCTGGATTGCCGTCATCATCATCTCCGTCATCGTCCAAATCCCCACCACTACTCCTATTAATTGGCGTATTAAAGAGTTATGTTTTAGTATACATAATACATTTTCAAATTACGTATTTCATAGTATATAACCCGCAAATTTATTATTAATACCGTCTAGAACGCTTGGCTCCTTTGTGTCCGATTGAGGATGTTGAAGAGGTTGTACTTGCACTGCTGTTGTTTGACCCCAAACCCAAAAGGTCAGCTTTGACATCCACATCGCTAATGTCTTTCCGTTTCTCTGCAATAATTATATTAATTAAATTCATTAGTGAATATACACCTAAATACTCTAAATAATTTTGAATTTTAAAATCATTTAAGAAATTATAGATTAAGATTGTACATGTATTTTTTATAGTAGTAATGAAAATTTTTCTTACTTGATTTGGCAGAAAGAGGTGGATTGGTTCTTTCGAGCTTAAGAGGATCCCCAGAATCAGGGTTGGTGGCGGAAGAGTGAGACGGGATTGGACCATAAGTTTGCGGCGTGCCTCCTACCGAGCTACCATTACCATGCGGACTCTGAAACCACATCGCACACATCAAGTCATCATTTATTAATTATCTCTCATCAAAATCTCTTCTGATTACATTTTGAGACTGAACTGATTTATGAGTTCTCGTCCTTTCTCAGCAACCATTTTCTCGTGTCTCAAAATGACACTTTATCATTCATAATTTAAAGCACAAATGCACTGTGTATATATATGTAAGTAGGTACAACCATAGTTTCTCCAACCAAACTCTCATCATGTTCTCATAATTCATTACACTATGAAATGATACATAATGGTGAAACATATTACTGTCATTTAAACACAAGTTACCAATAAATTGCATGAAAAGAATGCAATTGCCAGTCTCTGTACTTGCATATTAAATGTTACAAGATTTCAATAATAGATATCGTTTTATCGACAAAGTACAGGATGAACTATGGCTGGCACTTCTAATCAAACAATCAGAGTCAACTATAGTAGACTTTAGTCATATGTAGTAAAAAAACAACTTACAAGATGGGACTCAAGTGGAGGGGGATAGCCAAGGAGACCATTGGAATGTTGCTGAGCGGCCAAATGAGGCGGAACGCCATGGAAAGACGGGTGCGGACTCTCCGCATGATTCCTCAACACATTGATAGCGTCGTCCAAGCGCTCTTCCATTCTTGAACCCTGCACATTCAAAATCATCCGACCGATTACCTACAGTGAAGCACGTAAATAAAAACAATAGTACAAATCAATTAGCCACAATAAACAACTACTACAGTGCAAATTCAGCAGCGACACAGCTCATAAAGTACCAACAAGCAACATGTACTTTCACAACCAAATACCATTCAAATGTGTAAATGAATTAATTATTTATAGTAAAAAGCGAGTTAAACTCGTCCATAAATGTACCTCAGCGTGATCACGCAGAATACCAATGGCATCATCTAAACGTTGTTGTTCTGGCACAGGCTATGCAAAAAAATAAACCAAAACAAACAAAACGTAAGCAAATCAAATTGCAATTACACACTAATACAATTAGCACACATACATATACAACGAACGAACGACATACTTATTAGCAAGTGTACATAAGTGTATACATGTAACAAGAATGAGTGTTACAGCAAAAAAGATTATAATTATTACACATACACATGTAAAAGGTACAATTACAGCAAAGAGACACAGGAAAAACTACGACACGGACACAATTGCTAGTGGGCACGACAAAGACACACACAAGTGCCAGTACACATAAGAACTAATGCCGTAGACCCAAATCCCCCACAACAAAATCGCTATTGATTGGAAAAAATTGAATTGGAGTATAAACTGCCACCTGCATAATTTATACTCATTTAGTAAATACTCATGAGAACAACCAATGCACTACAGAAATCTAAATGAAGGGGTGAACTCGTAAACTATGATTCTCCTGTCAGTTCATAATCACAGACAACAGAAAGAAATAATATGAAGATACTACAGCGACAAGGATATGTATACATCGTTGAGCTGAATCGTTCTCTATGAATGTTGGTGTTGGTCAAACTATCTCCTGGGGTGGGTGGAAGAATCAGAATTATATTTTAAAATGACATAACAAACAACTATAGATAAGCCAGCAGTAACTAATATCTAATTTGCGCGGTGCTAATAATATCTGAGACAATACGAGGTGGACAAAGGCAAGGTGACCAATCAAGGACATTACAAAATTAAGGTAGACAAAGGACAAGAGCAGGAAACGTTAGTAAGAACAATAAGTGAGGCAATTATATAAATTATTAATTAATTAGTAGAGTGTGGATGTGAGTCGGACCTGGTTAATGGGGCATACCATATGTAAGGCTCGGTCTGGGAAACCAGGAGACGTAGGTGGATGATTTGCGGGTGTGAAAGGAGTAACACCCCCAGAACTTCCCGCTCCCCACCCAGGGCCACTTGAGTGAGTGAGTGGAGGCGGTGAATTAACTGGCGTACAAGGACTGGAACTACTGGCACTATGATCCGTCGCGTATATCTAACCAAACCAAATGTCAACAATCAATCACAATCTCAATCCGTCTTGAAAGATAAACAAACAGCTTTCACTCGCTGCTAACTCTAGGACGGAAGATTAATGCAAATCTCACAAAAAAACTACGAAAATAGATTCAACCAGCTCTATTGTGGCTTTCAGTTCTTATCATTTTCCACCCAAAGATAAGTAGAAAAACACAAAACTGTTCCGTTTCACCTACAACATCCTTGAGAATAAAAATGAATCCGTATCAATTCTTCCCATTACATTAATATACATAAATGCTTGCAACATTATAACAAATAGTCTACATTTTTACTAGTAGCAAATACTAGTAGTAGCACACTAAAAATGATAAGTTTGTAATACTGACTGTGGACATAATGATTGGCACAAACAATAAATACGACACGATACTATATCTTTTTGATATCTGCCATGCTTTAATACTATAGAGACACTGTGTACTTGCTATCGTTCTACTACTGCACGCATGTTGTCTACTAATTGTGTACAAAAACATACATCTGTAAAGTAATTAACGACTTCTAGAAGATACAGATTGAAAAGGGGGGAAATTGAGGTGAATCTTCAGTGGAAAAAGTAAACTTACCGAAGCCAAGGCTTTTCCCACTGTATCTCCGGCTTGAGTAGGCGGTGGGCCGATACCAGGACTGTGGTTATAGAGGGGACTCGTTGTATTATTGGCGGCAGAAGGCGGTGGCACAGGATGTTGTCCAGGTACTCCGGAATTCGGCCGGAAAGTGGACATTGGCGGGAGGGATGAGGCAATTAATGGAGAGTCACCGTTAGGTGGGATGCCCGTGTGACTGTAGCTACCCATTGGGTCATGAGTGGGTGGGAGATGCATGTTAGGTCCAGCTCCTGGTCCACCATTTGGGGGCGGATATGATTGCGACAAATGTGATGGCATCATTGATGGGTTGTATGTGGCATATCCTGAAGGCCCTGTATTACCCCAGTCGTTACCACCACCATCTGAAAAGGCAACAGTCTCAATCATAGTCAAATAGTGTACAAACAATCCTGTATTTAACTTTAGAACCGTAGAGAAACATGAAGAGACCAGAATTTTACCAAAATATGGTATTCTTTATACCATACCTAAATAATATATTATGTAGTAGAGTGGATTGAATTCATGAATTTATTGTCATAACTGGCACATCAAAACGAAGAAAAACATTCCCTTTGACATGCAAATCGTAAAACAATGAAGAAAGCCAGGAAAGCATTTTTCATGCCTGAAATTCACATCAATCCACTTGGAGTGTTAAGTCAGACACAAACAGAAACATCTCTCGTCTTCTTTCGTCTAAATTTAGCATCCTTACATCAACTTTAACTAATTGTGAGAAATTTTCTTTGGTATATCGTTGAACTGAGAATTTGTCTTCTTTGAGTGTGCGTTGACTGAAGACTGTCGGAGTGAGAAAAGAGTCCATGTTATACACACACAGAGAACAAATCATTGGAAATTCCGATTCAGAGCCTCTCTTTGTAAATGTTCACAAATCTACATTCTACAAGTAGTGTGTTCGGGGTATTTATTCTCACTGTGAAAAATTGCAACTACCTTGTGTAAGTAATGTAGTAATTCTACTGAGCGCAAGTACACGCGTACAAATTGACGTACAAGCCAGCATGTACCTATATACATCGTCCAATACAAACAAGGAAAACACTTCCAATGTTCGCATCAAACTTGTCTGTATGTTGTACTATGTGTATACGAAACCTTTGACTTTAGCACAGCGTCACACCTTGAACAAAACCTCTACAAAAGACAAGGAGAGATAAGAAGCAGCAAAGGTTTACGTGTACTCATAGTACACACAAATCTTATCTTACAATTAAAAATACTGCAGTATCTCTGCCAAGTTCTCTTCTTCTTCCTCCTCTGTATATGTTGTACATGCACTGCACTACTTTTACGTATGTGTATAAGTAGTGTGCGCGTTATCAGAGGAGTAACCCCAACAAATACCATATAGTGCAAAGTGCTAAAGTGAGAGAGAGACTTGTGTTGCAATGTGATGAGATGAGAAAAGGTGCTCCCTAGTTTAGCTTTCTCGAAACATAGAATATACGGGCCGCTCCAGCAATAAAATCTTTCTACGCATTTTCAAAAATAAACTTTTTCTCCTATGAAAAGATCAACACGTTCCCTAACTTTGTGTCTAACTGGTTGAGCGAGCATCCCCTTTCAGTCTCAGTTCCTCTTTCCATTGTTTAGCTCTTCATTATTCACATCACATCACAACAGATCGACGTACAGAGACTGAAGGCGACTCTTAGACTCGGCTATTAAGCCAAATTAAATGGTCTCTGTCGTAAAACTTGAAAAATAAAAAGTCGAAAATGTTAACAAATTACCCTATTCCTCAATCTCCTGTATTTAGTGTTTACGTCTCCTACGACCACTAATGAAACTTAATATTGCTCCTAAACAATGCTTCCGCTTGTCTTCTCCAGCTACTTTTAATTACCTTCATTTAAAATACTGCTTCGCCAACTCATTAAACAAGGCAACCAGAAGAAGCTCTTCATTTAATTTCTGTGACATTTACTGTTGTTATTCTTCCATTTTCACCTAAAGAGCTTTACACACACACACATTGCAAGACATTGCTTTGATTTTACTTATCTTTCATCATAAATTACATTCTCCACGCTCTAATCTGTATTTTTAACCAAGGCTCTTCCTCACCACACATACTTACATACAACACACAACATCTTACTACAAAACCTCGTCCTCACAAATCGCGTCATGTGCATTTTACTACATACAGATAACTCTGATGTTTTATGCAATCGGCTTTCCTGCTAGTATAAATTATCCTTTTTTACAACTTTTATTTTATTCTTCACAATATGTTTCCTACCTGCCACGTACAATTAAACATGAAAACATCATTAAAACTTTCTTAACTTCTTTTGCGCACACACTAAATACGTAGCAAGGTCCTACTAACTTCAATATTATTAATGTGTGTCTACCTTTGCTAATAAATATATATGTACGCCTACTGTTGCTCATTTAGTGTGTTTATTTTAAGAATACCGTGTTCACAAATGCCATTGCGCATACCTATAGTAAATTCATGCAATGCACACAAAGATTATTGGTACAGACAATCTATAGATAGAAACTTGTAGCCAAAGTACCAATACAATAGGGTGCAAGTAGAAGGGAGAGGGCTGCCTTATAGCAGCACCGCGTATATACAGAGCTACAATATAATGTATAGAGCTGGTGTGTGCAATATATAAACTGTGTATTTGTACTACTAGTAGGTATTTTCACTGTCAGTGTTGTAGAGGGCATGCAGAGAATTTAAAATCATAAACGAGTGCGAGACAACATTGCTCACTTACCCATGAAATAGGAAGATTCAGGATACAGCCCGGAACCCTTGGGTGACGCGTAGCGTGGTGAATCCTGAGGGAACTCTTCAGCACCAAACTGTAATAGAGAAAACAAATCGAGCCGTTTAGTCATTTTCATTTGTTTAGACAAAATGAATACATGATGCTTAAAATAATCGTTCGCGTTAACGCTAATACGTAAAACGTATAATGTAATGCCAAAGTTTCCCTAACTCTAATGTTCCTTACTATTTTCCACTCTGCTCGCCTGTCTATCCCTACTCCTCTCCCAATGAAGTCACTTACAATTAATATTTCCACGTTCATACATAGCATTCATAAGTAATATGCCTACCAACCAGGTTTCGTATAATAATAATGTACCATATATTTAGCTCTCCCTAAGTACTGTCTCTCATTTTCGTATATTACATTAAATAAACATTTCTGCACACTAGCGACTAGAACAATGAATAGAGAGACGTGTGAAGGTGGAGTGAATCTAATAATATATGTGAGCTAAATGAAATCTAATAGTCTGACGCAGAGTGAAAGAGGTAAATTAGTGAGGATGCGAAGCTAGCAAGATCCTACTTTTAGTCCATGGAGCTCACACAATCACAGTTCCGTACGTATCATTCGGATTGAGACTGTTTGTGTTCAGTTCATTTGTACTTCTAGTTTGTACGGGAGCGAGAGAAATGCGAGCTGCATATGAATGACGATGTAAATCAAAAGCACCCCCAACCAGGTGGCTGTAATGACAATCAGACACGGAATCACAATGCAGATCATAACATTTCAATTGAATCTAGAAAATGAAACCACACAGACTGACCACACGTCTCTAATCTATCTCATTCAGATTAGTCGAATCCTCCACAAAAAGTTGTAATAATAATAAAAATATTTAATCAAATCGATGTACAAATACTATACGTTTATTACTGTACCATAACAGTATACAGCATAAATATTACTACATATGTGCACTACACTACGAATATAATCAACTGCACAATGAAAACTGTAGAGTAATGAAAATGTTTTTCTTACAACAAGAGGGTATCTTCCAAAGAAGCCACCATAAAAAGCAGGATTGTATGCACAGAACATTGTGCAAATGTAAACGCAATGTAAACAATTCCTTTAGGTATTTAGGTGGCAGACGCCGGGCACGAAGAAAAAAAATGAAATGTTGACTGTGTGAAGAAGCAGGGTCAAAGAGCGACAACAAAGTTGTTTTTGTCGACTTATGAGTTAGTAGTAGTAGCAGCGTGATAGGTGGAAGAAATCACGTTGAGAGTCCGAGAGAGTCAGCCACGTCAAGTCAAGTTAACTCAACAAAACTAAAGCCATCGAGAGATACAAATGTAGGAAGTGTGAGGAAAAAGTCAAGTCAATTGTTTCCACTGTGCGGACTGATGGTGATCTGGATCGGGATCTTGATCACGAAGTCGATTCGGAAAATCTGTCCTTTTTTCAACCACTTTTGCCTGATTTTTTTTACCACCCAATTTATTTCCTCCCGGATTATGTGACCCCTTCTTTTCTTTCCATACATAGGCAATAGAGGAAAAGAATGGTCTTGCTAAGAAGTGGTAGTAGTGTAATACATAGAAGCATTGCTTAGTAGAAAGCAGAAGGAGGCGGCAAATGTACGACGACGACGAGATATTCCACCTAAACTTACGTATGTAGACGTAGTAGTCGCAGCTCTCGACTACCTATACATGAGATTAGATACCTTACCAAGGAACAGAGAGCACCAGAGAGACTATCCCTAACTAAACTAAACTAAAGTCTAGTTGTAGTTGTAATGTAAGTAGTAGTAGTAGTAGTAGTAGTAGTAGCAGGAGGAGTAGTAGCAGTAGTAGACTTTGGGAAAGTTGTTCTTCTTTGTCTAGAGCTTGCTCGTCCTCCTCCAGTTCTTCGGGAGGAAGACGAAGAAGATCCACAACTTGAACTTTCCTTCGTTTTCGAAATGTTCTACTAGTAAGAGTCAACGTAAAAGCAGTGCAATTGGAAGCAAGGTTGGGCCATTCGGCACATATGCTGCCAACACTCCATGCTTCGCCAGCAACCCTACTCTCATATTACTCCTCATCCTTACCCATCCCGAGTAAGTACTTTGTTATCTTTTTCCCTGTCTCCCGTAGTTGCTAGTTGTTATAGCATAAAGGCAAAACTCATTCAGAGTGTTATATCATATCCAAAACACTTCTCTCCTTTCTAGTCGAATTTTGGATTCCCATTCCAATCCCAAAACTAAAACCAAACTAGTCGAGTCAGAACTGAGCAGAACAGACACAGGAGTTCGCAGAGAGAACTCTCTCTCTCTCTCTCTCTCTCTGCCTGTTTCGTCGTCAACCAACTTCTTATGGTATGGTGGTGGTGTTGGTGATGGTTGGTGGATGGTTGTTGGCTATGGTGAACTGAATCACACAAGATAATACTCGCACAGCACAGATTCGTAGTAGCAGAGCCTTCTGCTCGTCTTTACTACATTCTGAGGATTCTCATTGCAGAATTCTGCTTTAATGCAACATAACATAACATACCTATATACAGCTTATAGAAGAAGTGGTGGATAAGGCTACAGTAGCCAACACTAACAATAACACACAAGTAACTCCGCAGCCAACCTTACGGTTGGTTGACACAAGACAAATACAGACACAGCACAGAAGAGAGGTACACATTGAAGGATCTCTAATAGGGTAAGTAAGTACATGGAGAAGAAGCGGGGGCTCTCTACATAAAATATCTCCGTTGTGTATGTATATAGAAATGCACAGATATCCAGTTGTATTCTCCATACAATAAAACATTGTTGTAAGCTGTCTCGACTAAATGGAATCGAAGGCCGTATTATATCATTGAGATATCACATCATGACAACACAGACACAGAAGCTATGAGAGAATTAAAGAAAAAATAAGACATTTCTAGAACCAGAGCAGACAGTAATCCACAAAATTGAATTTACTTGTAAATATTCCATCGTACATGGTACATGTAGTACTTCAAGGAAAAAAACTACACATTTCCCCCCATTAAATTAGCCCCATAAAATTTTCATACATACTCGTCCTTACAGACCTCAAAGAGTGGCTTCAAAATGGAATATTGCTGCTCTACCTGGAAAAGCGGAAATAAGTGAAAACCTAAGTGAAAGGAGCAGCAGAAAGCCAAAGGAAGAAGGACACGAAGAGGCTCACTTTATATATTCAGCTCAGGGTCAAAATAGAGGTGAATAAATCACCCGTTATGATACCTTCTCTGTTTTCAAGAGTCAAAATGAAAAATTCATGAAATAGCCAAAAGTCATAAAACACATTCAGAGTACCCAGGGGCAATTGAATTAGAAGGCAGAGCGACAGACAAGACAAATCCATGTAGCCAGTGACCGATAGAGCTACAAATACCGCAAGTAAACGACAGGAAGAGAGTAAGTCTATGTAGATAGAATTGTTAACCTCAATGTATTGTGAATGTAACTGTGTGTAGTCGCCTGCCCTGCCTCACAATAAATATTTACGTCGCGAATAACACAACCCCTCTCTCCATTCCAACTCTAACTCATGGATATAGTAGGTACGTATACTAATCGAATGTGAAATAATGCCATTCACTTTGTCCTGTCATGAGATGTCATGCCTTTAACATCAACATTGTCCATGAATTAGGAGGAAGCCCACGAACATCCAAAAGTCAAATTAAGCTATGAATGGGGACTCCACCACTCTACCAGAGAACATTGACAATCGCAACCAAAATAAAATTGGAGAATTTTCTGTAGAATCGTACACCACCTGCATCCACTCTCACCGGAAATCAACTACACATCATAGCCCTGTCAATACTAAACCTTCTTTATATGTATTTGTGCAACCAAATTGTACATTTAACTTTGCTACAAAGCATGCAGACATTACTTCAGAAAAGCACACAATTTCAATTAGCGTTGGCATTCCCTTACTCCAAGAAAAATAAAAACGCTTGAATGGAACTAGCTGGAACAACATGAGTGAATCAGTGACATGCAATATAAGTATTTAGATAGATACATGACACACAAGTTGTGAGAAATTAACTCAATTGGTGCTGGATGAATGAGACTTGATATAGAAGGTTTCCAATTCATTGGCACAGTATCGTCTTAGTATCAATGCGCAATATTTTGCAAATAATGAATAATATACTCTTAGTTTACTCTTACAATGTATGTATACACAGTGGCTTTACAGTATCTTCTACACACATAACCATGCAGTATGGGTAAAGATGGTATTTGGGCAGTCGATAAAGACTGTGGCAACCAACCAAAATCAAGGCACGAAACACAGAAACAGCTAGGGAAGTTCTGAACTGTTGGGGTAAGAGAAAATGACAAATAGAAATGGGTCTTAGTACAACACATAAACAGACATAAGGTACAAAAAGCGAAAACCATGAACTTTTCTTTTGGACACACAGTTACAGCCACATCGATGCATAAATGTCTCGGTGTCTTATAGAAAAAGACAAAATACGAGCACACAAATACATCATTGATTAAATAATGGGATGGAAACACATACATAGAAGTGATACATAGGTAATGGGTAATGACACATTTGTGCAGAATTATATAAACTCAAGTCAACATAAGGCAGTACTACTATTTAGGATTATGTATGTATAGAATATGTGGGAAAATGTACACAGCTACAGTACAAGTATAAGTTTGGAAAAACATATTTTCGGTTCCGTTTTCAGTATGAGAGAGTGTTAGTGGTAGGAGTATAGTGGAAGTACTACGGTAGAGTAGAGAGAGAGGCAAGTCTCTCGCCTGACTCTTTCTTCGACAGCGTGTTTCGCTCGCCCCGTTGCGAATGCGAGGAGCAAGCAGTTAAAAATTCATTAAACCAACAAACAGGAGATCTGGGATGTCGCTGTAGCAAGTTGTACAACAAGACAAGGCACTACTACTAATACTTAGTGCTAAACTCTGTAAGAAGTGAACGGCAGACAGCATTTATTTCCTGTGTTGTGTGTATGTATGCAGTATAGTATGCATGTAAATAGTATTAGTCGTGTCGTGGGCATACGTAGGGAATACTAGCAATACACTGGCATCATGAGTACACAGAAATATTGGCGAATACGACAAGACGTAACACGTAAAATATGTAATGTAATGCTAAGCTGAACTGAACACAAGAGTAAATTGCAAGGGAAGAGAAGAAGTGAAGGAAATGTAGGCAGACAAACACTAGAGTTTACAACTGTACGTAGTGTTGTACTTGGTTAGCTACTACTGTTGACTCTGCTATGGTTTACTCTGTGCCATTGCCATAATCTTTTAGTTACGTTGTAAACTAAGGCAAAGTAAGTGGCAGTGTGGGAGAGACTAGTCTAGTTTCGTGTACAGTCGAGTCAAGTCAAAAGTGGAGTCGAAAAGAAGTTAGCGGCAGAAAGAGAGAGAGAGAGAGGAGAGTTTCCGTATGTCACCACACCATTTCGTCGTTTCCGACTCATCATTATTTACCACTTTTTCTACATCAAAAGACAATCTCGACACTTTCAAGTTCTTTGCAAAGCACAAGTTACTTATTCACTAAGCATTACTTTTCTTTTCTATCCGCTCTCTTTTTCTCTTCTCTCTTCTCGGAGCGGGCTAGCGAGCCGACTCACTGAGCTCATTCACATTCTCTGTTCAATTCACTCAACACAACTCATGACGATAGAATCAGAGGCAGAGGCAATCCAACAACGGGACTGTAGACCCGCCCGACTCCTTGAATAACTAATGTCACAACTAATGTGTCTTTCATTACCAATCCACCATCCTATAACTTTCTATGATTACGCTTTCTCTCTCTCCCTCTCTCTCTCTCTCCCACTCTCACTCCTTTAGCCCATAGTCTTCTCCTTGCCTTTCACTCCTCAATTATTTCCACTTAGACTAATTTTTATGTTTTATGCTTTGATTTAAATTCCTATTTTAGAACGCTGCTATGTAATCTTAAGTGAAATCAAGTAAGTCACTCGTGACGAGAGCCTAGCCTACTCGAAGCTGGCTGCAATACATACATAAGTAAGATAGGAAGTACCGGGAACGACTACCACCACCACTAGCCTACTACTCTGACTACAACACCAGATAATACTTTTCTCTCTCGTATATTTTCCTTCAACCATACACGTGTCACGCAAGCCAAGAAGGGAAAATAAATTCCTGCCAGAATTCTTCATTCTTCTTGCATCTACATATCACACAAAAAACTGAATTACAACCAGTTCTAAGGTGAAGAAAGCTCTCGTATCCTTATACATTCAATTTAACAGTATATTCTAACTATATAAATAGTCGTGGGTTATTTTCCACTCACAAAGTAGTATTATTCCGAGTGCATGCTAGAGTTTTTCGTTTTTCAGATGTAACACTGTACATATATAAATGCAGATGGTATGTGTACAGGGAGAGTATATAGTGTGGCGGTTCTCCTGATCTCTTTAAGTTACAACGAGAAAACAATGAGTTTGTTTCCTCTACATTCCCTATTCATCTAACGCTTCGTACTAGTAACAGTCAAATGTTGCTTAATTGTAACTACTCAACAATTATCATGCTTTATTCTGAGAACATTCACTAAACGCAGGATCTTGCCAGAAATTCCTGTTTCTGCAGTATTTCAAATTAAACTCTTTCAGAAAAACAATTTAAATCCCGCTAATTACTATTTAGTATGACATGTAGCTATTGATAACTCTATCGGAATTCTGAGTACGCGGTTGTAATACTATTGTGAATTTTATCACCACATACTTTAATTTGTCAGTAGAACAGAGGAACGGTTAAGTTGCAGAGAGGATTGCTGACACTTGGTTCAAAGAATAATAGCACCAGATTTCAAAATTACAAGTTTGGAAAAATTATTCCAGTCAGATACACAAATTAACATGTTACTAGTAATAATTATTAGAATCTGTGGCAACTTTCTGTGTACGTGTGTTTTCATGGCAGACGTGGCGAAAATAGATTTTTCACTAAACTGACTTCAAGTACAATTGTTTGTACCTACCTTACCGATAGCTATGTTATACACGTAATTAGATCCACAATAATTAGAAATAACTGAATTTCAGAAAAATATTTTGCCGGCATTGTTCATGAAAACTTGGGAAACAAGTGAAAGTTAATGAGAAATACAACATGTAGGGATATAATATTGACTAAGTGTAAGTAAAATTTACAGATTGAGATCTGGAGGCTCGTCTTCTCTGATGATTATGATTATTGTGGCGATGGTGTTGATGATGATGTTGTGGCTGTTGCTGTTGATGATGGTGATCATTTGTAGAACTAGAACACGAAGAAAGAGATAAACCCATAGAGCCAGAGCTGAAGCGGTTATTACCAGTAGGGATACTGCTGGAGCTTAAACTGGAATCGCCTGACATTGGAGTTGCTGAAGAGAGGAAATCTTGCTGCTGGATTTGCTGTAGTTGTTGTTGGTGGTGTTGCTGCCAATTATTCCGAAATGGGCCATCATTAGATACAGCAGGCCCACGAGAGCTACCCAAACCGAACTGACACTTCCCTTGCTCTCCAACTCCTCCGCTACTTTTCCCATTAGCGGCCGAACCAACAAAAATCTCAATAGAATTCATTGAACTATTCCCATTCGGAATCCCATTTAATACACCATTCGGACTTATCCACCTACCACTGCCACCACCTTCCCCACTTTCCTGTCCATTATATGATCCTGATCCTGTCCACTGATTCATTTTCAGCACCGACTGTCACAACACTCTCACAAAAAATCCCAAATCCTTATACTTTTGCAGAAATTTTCTTCTCAGTGGTAGTAGAAATAACGACGTGAGGTTACGATTTGTTTGAGAAACAAACGACAACTAAGGTCACATTAATCGATTTATTCCCCTGTGCGTCATTTATTATTGGCCACCGTAGATTACTAGCACGTAAAAAAATCTCCTGTTGAAGAGTTAACCGTACTACAAATACTAATCAGCGTGAGCCCGTCCTTTGTACTGTGTGATTGATGTGTGAACTTTGCAAAAATTATTCAATGTTTAAATTCGGGCAAAGTATTTATGTCCATTAAAAATCAGTCAGTACCACAATGCACCACAACAAACCGCACAGTTAGTATTGTGCCTCTCACAGTTACATGTGACAAGACCTATCAGGATTATAGTGACGATAGTAACTTGATTGACATTTCAATGCATTAATAGCATTAATTTATAAAAGGATGCAAGGTTCTCTGTGTAATGTGTAATACTAAATTCTACTGTGAGTAGAACTTAATAGTTAAAGTGTAGATCTTGGTTCACTAATAACACGGTAATTCCCACTTACAGCACCTTCGACAGTTTGTAAACACCGAAATACAGGCCTTGTGTCCCTACATTCAAAATTAATGCGAAATTAAAGTAATTTGTATTTAGTGCACACAGACAGACAATTGGCACGAAGCCACTATTCTTACAATCACACACTGTCAGTACACGTATTTCTGTTGTAAAAGTAAACGGTGATGGAACATTGGAGCACACAACACATATTCAGACTACGCTCAGCAAACAAAATACGACTCGAGTCCACTCATTCACAACAGACAGTATTACACTACCACTCAATGAAAGTACTGTACACACTTCACAACATACTAAACATACACATCCACATAAATATTAACAGGGCGGCAGCCAGTCTTAATGCAGATGAGAAAAACAATGATGCTCGATGTAGTAATTCGCGCTCTTGTCGTGTTCGCTTCCCAATGCAGAATCAAAGTAAACTTAATTTCGATATATTTTTATGTATGTAATAGTACATAGCATGGCTTTGAACACAAACCTCCTGCTTCTTGTATTTATTCTGCATTAATGGCCTAAGAAGATGATCCTAATCAGTGTTTTGACTGGATTGGCCTATTGTGTTTGTCATACAGCCTAATGCGATAAGACAACGCTACAAGATAACGCACCCATGTGCATATGTTAGTAGTGGTGAAGAGATGACCCTATGATACTTTTGTACACGACCGCGCACTGTCTTGTCTTTTATCATCAGACAAGGAAACTGGTGTTGGTGGTGGTGTGCATAGGAAATAAGTGCGCTCTACACTTCTCACAACTGAAACCCAACACACAAAGAACGTTACGACCGAAACATGACGCTATAAAAAACACAGAAGAATCAGTTCACCGATTGTGGTAATAAATACATTCGATTCAGAAACAATAAGTAATAATTCTAATTGCACCACAGACTAGACTTTGTTATTTCGCTTGATTTCACACTGTTCTCGGTTTACACTGTCTGAGAGTGTCTTGTGTCTTGTATGAATTGACTTGATGGGCTGTTGTGTGACTGTCTCTGCTCACTCTAACAGTCTGCATCTATAAACTAACGTGCTGTTACTACTCACACAGTCTCGAGAAGCACACAAATATACGTATAAGAATTGTACTAATATATTGCGGATTGTATAAGTACATAGTAGTATGGAGACTGGACTCAGTCAAGATTTTAATGAATGAAAGGAGGAATGAAGCGACATGAAGCTGAATTGACGTGAGTTCGATTCCTGCTCTCTGTGTGAAGTACGTAGTACATGTATGCTAGACTGTGTATACAGTTTTCGTATAGGGAAGGGCAGTATATAGTAGTAGTAAGTAGTTAGTGGATAGAGTAGACTGAGTAGTGTATAGTGTAATGCAATAGATTGCAATTCTCGAAGCAGCGCAAAGTCTACTAAATGAAATGAAATGAACCGACGACTGACTGTTAGTTAATTCATGTGAACTTGTAAGAGAACATGGAAACATTTGCATTTCACATTTGCATTAGCATGAACATTTGCATATCCAGGCCATCCCCTGCCCAACCTGTTCTCTCACTTGGTTTTACCACTTCACTTCTTCTTCACTCACTCTGCCTCCCTATAGTGGTAGTGGATTCACTGTGCTTGACTATAGAACGTCTGCAGACTTCATATCAAATTGCACGTATATAGAAAACTATAGTGCAACGAGAATGGAGCAACACACAACAGCATGCCATTCATAGCTAATATTGCTTGTGTGTAGTAAGTTCACTTTACTCCTTTCCTTACTGTGTACAAGTGCTCAAGGTATAAGTCGGAGAAGATGTACGCCGCAGCAAACAAGGAACGTACACAAGGCGACGTAAAATAACTATCCCCACTGACTTCTCTCTCTCTCTCTTCACTCTCCTCTCTTGTGTGTATGTTTTTCAATGTGTTGTGCCACAGTAAGTATAATATATAGAAGATTTACTCACTGATTGTGAGTGAGTGAGTAGTGAAGAGTTGTATTTATGCCTTACTATATTGACTATTTATTTGTAAGCAGTATCTGCCGCAGTGTATCAAATCTGCATTCAGGTTCACAATACAATACATTCACAAAGGTTCAGGTTCACTGCAAAGTCAGATAATATACTACAGACATGGGTATAAAAGGCATATTAAAATCGCTGTGGTTGTACTGCACTTTGTGTAAGAAAAGTTTAACTACTCGATTCTCCTTACTTATTATTTAGCTCGTTTGACTCACTCATTTCACTGTAATTTGATTGTTGTTTGTAAAAGCCAGTGGAACAGTATAAAGCAGTTCGCATTATACCATCACTGCGATTCTTACAGAATAATCCATCAACTTCTTCATGTATACTTTTAGTAGAGTATGCAGAATGTGTAGCAATTCTAACTAACCTAGCTTGTAAACTGAATCCTCAACTTTGTTCTTTACTACACTACAACAAGCATCAGACTGCTGAGGCTAGAAACTTTGCGAGTTGGAGGGTGGGCGATCTCTTGTCAGTTCCTGTACTATGTAGGTATGCAAAAACAAGGAATTTTGCTATTCTTTGGCGCTAAGCACTGTCCTAGTAGGATATCGTCATGATGAGAGTAGCATCTGTATCTTATGTGCGTGTGTATGTAAGGTGAGACGCACTACGAACAGTCGACAAGTACCTCTATACTCGCTCTTTTCGTACACTTTGGTTGTTCACTTGACACGATTTGTGATGAATTTTTCCTTATTAATTCTGAACTTCTCTCTGGATGGACGTCCACTCACTTGTTCTGTTTTACATGCGATTTTAATTGATTGAGCTTTAACTTGAATGAAACAACACCCTCACGCACTAGATAATTTCTTGTGCCTTGTCTAGGCTTGATTAGAGCTTTCATTAACACTGTCTGCAGCAACAAAAAGCAAGAAACAACCAAGCCTACAAAACAATCCACTCTTCTCTCTGTACAACAACACAGCAACTATTTGGGTACATGTATAGCTACTAACACAACTGCCAGTAGTCCTGCAAGTGGAAAAGTCAGGACAAGTCAAGTGCAACTAGAAGTAAGAATACACGTGATATGAAATTGTATTTGGTAGTAGGTAAGGTAGGCAAAGGGAAAGAAAGCCAGCTCTGAAGTCCAACACGGCCGAACAGGTATCCACCGCTAGCTACTACTACACAATAATTTTAACTCGAGGTACTGAGAGGCAACAGTTTGTCTGGGACAACCAAAGTGGGATTCCTTAGATTCTCCCTACAGGCAGGTAAGGCGAGAGCTCTGAAATATAATTTAAGTGTACTATATAGTGCCAAGATATATTTTCTTCGTGGCTGCATTCTTATTATTATATAGCGTTCCTTAACGTTGCTTACCTCTTGTTGGTTAATATAAATATTTCGATTTTCAGCTCGACCATTCTTTCCTAGCAACAACAATCACCTCTGACAGACAGACACAATACCTTTATGACCAACTTGAACGAAATCATCGGAAAAGGGATGGGAGACTATAGGTACTACATAAGTATGTATAAAAGTATTAACTATGGTGGCCATGCTTCATTTTACGATCTTCAATTTACTTCACTTGTGTACAATGGGTAAAGCTTTTATATTTCAGTACCTTCAGCTACATAGCAGCCACCACACCACCAAACCTAGCCAAGCTTTCGAGTAAGTATTATCGTATGGTATGGTTTTCCGTGCAAACAGATATTCGAGTGTAACC
Organism: Plutomurus gul; assembly: GCA_019776185.1. Lineage (NCBI taxonomy): Eukaryota > Metazoa > Arthropoda > Collembola > Entomobryomorpha > Tomoceridae > Plutomurus > Plutomurus gul. The sequence continues at coordinate 19,968 of JABASC010000265.1, forward strand.
CCTGCTTTCTCAGACGCTTGCTTAAAGTGTGAAAATAATGCACAACAACCACTGTGGAACATAAAATAAACTCGACTACTACTTACGATTACTACATACAAACCAAAGACCATTTTCCCATTCTACATTTCCTTCCACTCTTTTCAATAGCCTTTTCAGTTCCAGTTGCCGTATACGCCCACAAGCTGAGAATGACCCTTGACAAATACAATATAGCTACTCAACGTGTCTTCTTTCATTTGCTACATCCGCTACGGTGTCTACGTGTTTCTCGTATATATGGTAAAAGTACAAATGTACTTTAGAGAGACTGTAAAATGAATATTAATACTTTTTATTTGCCTGACTAATGCTGCAATAAGCCTCGTTTGAAAATATATTTGGAATTTGGAACTGAAAATGGACCAGTGACCTCAAATATCTATCAACCACCTCGTAAAATACTTGTAAAAATGCTTCAGACTTGTACCCATTGATTTTTGGCGCATTTAGATTTTTAATGAATATGTCTGCACTTCTACGCAACGTAACCATTACGATAATAACAGTGGAATCTTCAGGCAATAATTCTAACAGATTGCACTGCAAACGAACCACTACAAAAGTGGTCACCTATGTAGTTAAAGCTAACGAAGAAAACCAACGTTGAAAAAGACCAGGCAACTGAAACCGCAAGTACCTTTCCCAGTAATTCTACAATGGAGGATAATGAGCAATTCTATCCTATGCACAGCGTATATATGTAGGTACGTACATATGTACATATATCTTGTCTCCTTCTCATCCCAGCACAAAAAAAAGAGAGGAATATCATAATGCAGCATGCAGTAAGTGCACTGTATTATACAGATGATGACGCGACATGAAACTCTTCTGGTAGTCGCCAGCAATGAGTGTATATAGTAGTAAGTAGTATACTGCCTTTAAACTGTTTAAACTACTTTGCATACATCACTAAATTTCAATCATTGTACACACACAGATATTTCTACTACTGCATATTAGAGTCGGTAGGTAAGTAACATAAAATAACCAATGAGTTCTCCTTAGCAGCTTCAGCTTAAAGAGTTAACTACTCACACAACCGCACATTTGTATATGGAGACATAGAGACATAGTTACCTTGACTTAGGTGACCCGCCAACATGAAACCGCTATAAATTTCCCCGGCCGACATGAAACACATCTATACAACACTTTTAGCTATATGTATATTTTAGGTATGTACCCACACTAACGCATTGCACATTACACAACCTTTTCTAACTAGGTATATTCTGGTATATGCATGCACAACGGTGTAGTCTAGTACAAGTGTCGAATGGGATACGTTTTAATGTATCGTAGAGCAATTTCACAACTCCTACCTTAAATCACCACTACCACACAATACGTAAGTTCGAGCGAATAAACAGAATTTAAACTTATAGATACCATAACCCTCACTTACCACTGTTCTTGTGTGCGTACTTATTTGTGATATATATTTATGTATATTGCTTTAAGCAAAGAGTGGTATGATATTTTCTGAAATTTCAACTCAAATGCATTGCGGCCTAATAAATTTCTAACCTCTGCTGCATTAAAAGTTTAGTTTTAATTGTAGTGCTAATGATTAGAGTATTTTGTGTAAACACTGAAACATATAAAACCTTTCATGCCACATTAAATTTAATTCTACTTATTATTAGGGCCAACTATATACACTGTGTATAACATGTGTCTCCAGGGTTGCTCGGCAAAGTGTGCGGGATTAATGCGTTGGATAGAAAAAGCAAATAAAGACGAAGACGGTAAATTCTTAACATAATTATTTCCTTTAGTTTGAAGATCTTTTTCCACTTGAGACTAAATATAACCTGTCGCCCTCATCATCACCACCCCACAACCAAATTGCTAAATCGAATCCCCAGTCCTGTAATCTAATTTACCATTCGTCGTTTTACAGACAAATAATGAGAATTACCAATTGAGTGAGACACAGAATAATATAAAGTCTGTATAAGGGAAAACACAAATTACAAAGTGCTAGACTAGGACAACCATCAATGTGCAAGCACACATATACATACTGTACACGCTTAGTAATAGAATAGAGCACAGCGAAAAGAGAGAGAGAGAGAGAGAGAAGAAAACAGTCTAGACGAGACGAGTTGGCTTGCTTTCGCATCGCATCACAGTGTTGAACTAATCAAGGAAATGGACAGAAAATAAGGGCAAAGTATCACCACCAATATTAATTAGTCTTGTAGACGGAGACAAGGCTACGTTTCAAGTCAACTCCACTCCACAACGATATATTGCAATGCATTGCAATGCTCAAGCCAAGTCACACTCCTAAAAGTCCTCAACATAATGAGATCAAAATGTGTGTCCTGTCTTCTCTTGTCCTGGCGTCCTCGTCTTCCTCCACCACAAGTCTCCCCAATTTCCACATTGTACTGTACACTGAATTTACTGGGCTCCTCTTGATCTCTCTTTATCTCTTCACTATAATTCCTTCATATACTCTCATATTACAAAACGGAAACCCTTGATTATATAATTCGACCAAGAATTCGTCGTTCAAAATTTTCAAACAGTCTCTCTCCATTCCATTTCAACATAATTTTTGAGATATTTTTCCACGTTCATTTCTTATCACCTATGCAGTATTTCAGTCGGAACAAGTCAGTACAGCAGAACAAGTCAGTCCTTCGTAAAAATATTCCAAGAATGGCTAAAAGTTCTGTTTCTTCAGTTCACTTAACTTGACTTAAGTGAACTCAACTGAAAGAGGAGAGAAAGGAGAGACCCTTAAAAAGAATTTAAAGGGATCCCTGCTGCTTCCAGCCCTATTTTATTTCTTTCAACTTATTTTTCCATTCTCCCTTCCCTTAGTTTTTAAGAAAGAAGAAAATGTCAGTTCATTCAACATTATGAAACAATTTAGAGAGCTGAAGTAAAGGGAACTTTATATTACTCCTTCTCCACTATATGTATCTACTAACAAGTACAAGTAATCTATCCAGTTCCACCCAGCCTCCATTTTCTATGGTGGAGTCCATGCAAGGCAACTTGACTCAAGCATTTCTCTCTTTTAAACTCTCGTCCGCTAATGCAGTAACACTCGCAGCTCAATTTCGAAAACTTTACCTAACTACTCACCACTTACCCCTTCTTACTAAATACATATCTAGTAGATACCTTTCCCTGCTCTTTCGTTTACTCTTCTTGTGTTCTGACTGCCTCAGGTATTATACACCAATGATAATAGAAGTTAACTTTATAACTATCCACACAAACTACAAACTAAGAGCGCTTGTACTGAACTCGCATTAGCAGCCTTAAGCTAATCTTCGAAAAGCTACCTGTCTGTATCTCTCTCTCCCCGTAAGTTGCTAGTAAGGTCTGAAGTCAATTTTACTTGGCATGACATCTCATGGCATAGCTCAGATAACAAGCTTACACATAGCAACTCTACCATGGCAATAAACGGTGATAACCACTTATACAAAGAACCCCCATCCCACCGTATCATTTTTTCACAATACTGCACAAGATATGCCAGAAAAGCAATTGTAGACACCCTCCCATTGACCTCTACTGCTTCGCAGTCTGACTTTTTAGCTTACTGGCCCCTTAACCAAACGACAGGACAAGCTAGAAAGCTTGGCGCCACCAATGCTCAATATATTCCATTTCATCGAGAACTGACTGCATACTCAAATACGGCCTGCTAACATTGAACAGCTTCGTTGTAGCCCAATGTAAGCCTTTTTCTGTTCATTCAAACACGAAAGCCACTTATACACATGCATACATAAGTATAACACAGTTTTATGTGCATTAGTATCTCATTTCTTGTGCTGAATGCATATATTTAATATGCAGATGATATTCGTCACACATTTATAATCTACACGTTTTTTTTATATTCTAAATTTGAGTTGAAAACGTAATCTAGTTTTCTGAATGTGCTGCAACCTATTTACACACTTCACCATTAACCACAAATTTCTTGTACTAAATAGTAAACCATTTCACGTGGTTCAGATTAACCCTGGTGGCCATCATTCTACCATTCTACCCTCTACCCTTCAACGACATATTTACTTCAGGTAAGTTTGCCGACTGAAACAATTTTGGAACTCAAGCTTTAGTACACTAAATATTAATGCAATACAAAAGTGCTAATTGTTAGAAGAAGCTGTTCTACGGCATGCATTCGTAGTCATTGTAGAAGACAGCAAACGAAGCTGTAAAATGTACCGTCTATTCACTTTGCAAAATGAATTTTTAGAATTGTGCTGTACAGATATGGATTGTACGAATTAAACGCACTAACACAACCTCATCACAATAGCTACCCTCTACACAAGTTAAATACTATATGATCATGCGAACCACTGCGCACACATATTAATACACACGTAATACATATATCATGCATGCGTTAGTGGTGCTGGATACTTGTGTGCAGGAGAGTCGCTGGCACTTTATGTAATTTACTTCTTTCATTTGAATCTAATTTGAAGCACAATGCAACGCTTCCCAATACTCTCTTTTAGTCACAATATCTAATGTACACCATGCAAATGAGTGCACAGTCGTACAAACTATACACAATGGATGTATAGAGCTCAAGTTACCTTTTGCATTCATTATTAGATAAAACCAAGGACTTCACGGAACCCTCTCCAACACTGTCATCTCAACTGTTGTAGAGCTAATCGTCATCCACACATCTTTCACGCTCAAACACACAAAAAGACAACAACTCACCATCCTACTCACTTTGTGTCCATCTTCTGCTTTTTTCTCGATTCTGGCTTTATCGCAATTATTATGGATAATAATGAACTGAGTGGAATCTCATTGTGTACAGCACTTATCTCAAGTCACTTCCCCTGTAGTCATCCCCCAACTTCTCCACCAAACAAATGACTATATGTGCCACAAGTATCTGTGTTTACTATGCGTACTCGTACCCCCGTACATTACTTCGTTAGATATATTTAACTCCTTATTCGTCTTGGAATGGCTCGAGACATTAATTCCTTTGTGCAATGTCCCTTTTCACTATCATTTCATCACACCCTCGCACAAACGAAACAAACCCGTAGTATAAACTAAAATTACTTCACAATAATTTCCATAAATACGATAAAATCTTCCTACTCAGCGTATCACATGGACATGGTAACTTTCCCCATTTACGATCTCTCATGTGTTATTCGCCAAGTCGACTCTGTGTCCAGACTCCAGACCAGGCGGTCTACAAACTTAATTGGCCAAGCAAATTAATTTATTTACTCTATCGCACATTGACATACGGGAAAATTATCAAGAAGTCCTTATATGAACTTAATGTCGTGCCTCGACTTTTTTAGCTGGATTTGTATGTAGTACTATGTATCTTCACAAGACAACACGTTCAACGCAAGATACAAATACTGATACAAATCACAAGTGGCAGGAGGGTATTCTGCATTCAAACAATCCCACTCTGTGTGTATTACTTACTTACCTATGCATTTCTCTGTAGCAGGCTAATGTACAAAGCATACGCTGAATAGTAAGTGCTGCAGCAGGAATGGAATAATACAAATACAAACAGTAGATTACTCGTTATTCACTGAAACAAAGGACAAGAAAAGAGACGACATGATTCTATTTTGTATTCATTTCAATTCTAGTTATACTCGTTATACAATATCACAGCTTTCAGGGCTGACAGTTACTTACGTAATCAATCAATAAACTCTCACTAGGCTCAAGTCCCTCGATTACTTTGCATAACCTATCCGTTGTGCTTAGTTGTCTCTCACTGCGCGATATACTTATGTAGCTGGATTGTATTGCTCCATCGTTGTTACTCACAAAGTACACGTATAAAGTTAGTCTCTAATGTCTGCCCTATCACACAAATACAAATAGAAGGAAAGATATCCATATTATCGTATCTTTAAGCCTTATCCTACTATTGCTCTATCCCACTCATTCACTTTACAGTATTACTACTAGCTTTAGCTTGATATCGTTCGAGATGCATCTAGAGATGCATAATACTAATAGTATAGTAGATATACTAGAGCTATATATTATTAATACACATCTCTCTTCAACATTCAAAGCAGGGTCTATCTAAATAATAATTCCCTTCTCCGTCAGCCACGTCAACTCGATTCATCCAGCGCCACTAAACAATAACAAATCCTTCCATTCGCATTCTCCACTGTGTTCATAGTCATTTATAATGTAAACACATAGCCTGCTTCTCTCCTCCTCATAATAATATAACTTTGGCTTTGATTCTGCTAATATAGTTAGAGTCTGAGTGAGTTGACTTGCTGCTAAGCCCAACAACAGAAAAAAATCTTAAATCTTTTCACTAGTTCACAAAGCTCTTCTTTTCATTTGATCTTCGATTTAAATTAAAACCTCCACAAGGTCAAATTATTGAGTATATAAATTCAACTGTTAAATTACGACTAATAGCATGCTGTAGTATAATGTGAGCCCAAACGTGTACATACATAACCGTAACGATACCCAATAAGTATACTAGGTGTGCTGTAAACACATTTACATTGATTGGTCTCATTCGACGATCCCATGACTTTTTGTCAGTATAATATTATATTGATACAAGATTTCGTATTCGCAAGATATCGAAAATTTTGGATAGTCACGTATTTGTATATAACAATCATGTTACAATGTTAAGACGATGAACTTGAAAATAACATCAAGGTGTCCCCATTAGTGCTTCCTGAAAATGGTATCACAACCCTATAACGTATAAGCAACTCCTCAAAACCAATTTAAGTCAGTGGATTTGTCGAATACCGAGAAATTGGATGGAAGAAATGCAGTGTACAAGTAAACTACCTACATTTATTTCATATGTATAATGCAATGCAAGCTCGTCGCCCGTGTATGCTACATTGGCTACATCTTATATCAACGAATCATAGTGATGATTGACAGACTGACGGAGTGACTGGACCAACACATTGAATACATGTATCGAATTTTCCATAACACATTTATTTGTAAAAGTTTTTTTGTTGAACTTAATTTAGAACGCAAAATAAAGAGAACAATATAATTTCTGTGGAATGGAAATGAGAATGACCCGTAAAACTCCTATTGTACACAGTGACTACATATTTGGTGCAATCCAGTCAACCTCACTGTTTAGTCAAGGTATATATATATAACTCGTTAACAATTTCAAGAAACGTGGACATCTAAATTCAGAACTGAACCTTTTCACCAAAAGCTATAATCGTTCCAGGTATTTTTTTCGTATGCACACATGTATACGGTATAAAAATAACTAATTATTTCCTGCCTTGAAATACAACTCCATGTGTGTGTAAGTATTATATATAGTGTAATATTAGTTTCGCTACACAAGCATTTTGGTAATAACCAATAAACGAGAAGTAATATGAGCCAACATTCAGACTTTCCAACTGAGCACTTCAACAAGGGAATGACAATACACATATCTGTAATAAAGTACTTGCTCAAAAGCTGTCATGTCAGCTAGTTTTTATCTAGATGAAGTATACATCTTATAGAATGCATAACTGCCTATACCGTTTATGTTCTAGTACATAGTATATGAAATACTACTACAAATACGTATAAACAGCTCTCATAAGAAACAGTAGGCACATATTATAAGTATATAATATCAGTTGGAGACTGTATGTCTAGTGTGATCGCAAGATTTCCATTACGTGCAACTTGACTTCGACTCTCTACTGGTCCACAAACAGGTTCACATGATATTTCGTCTTTACTGGCCACGAAAGTTTATCACTTCACGCCCTCTCTGCTCCTTCTGCAGAGCTGGCGAGCGACTTGACGAAAGGAAATGAACAATTAATAAAGTATCGCAGTATCTTTAATAAATATATTTGTATCTGTGCACTAAGTTCTAGTACCTCATACAAAATATATCACAAATCAAGGAACGATCTGGACAATAATTATCTATTTAAGTATGTACGGTCACTTTAAATAGATGCCTAATTTAACTTAATTGGAAATGTTAGCTAGCTACAAGATGTAGTCGTTTTTGTCCTTCTAAGGGTGCAATTGGTCGACTTCAGGGGTAGTCTCAATGCATTCACAATAGGAATATGAGATTTATACAATGCAGTGGATTGAATTGCGCTAGAACTATATACAAAGTATGAACTGACGACGAAACAAATAGCATTTGACAAGCAAAACGAAAGCAAAAGACAAGAAAAAGATTTCTCTCCAGGAGACAGGAAGCTAACAATGGTAATCAGACTGGAAATACAGAATGCAAACACAACAAAGTCCGCCTTCAATTCATCTAACAACCAGCAGGAGGAATAAGAGAATAGGAAAACACTTTTCGAGAACACACGAGAAACAAGGTAATTTTTTCGATTCTGATGTTGAAACCCCGTTGGAGTTTGGAAGAGAGGACACGACGACACCGAATTTCATGCGTCCAAATTCATTTTACAGACACATTTCACAGATCGAATATCTCCCGTCATTCTGTCATCCAATGCAACGCTAGTGACTATTTTTAGTTACACAAGCAGATACTGCATACTCCTTCCACCACTACATAGTAGGCATTATTCGCATTCGATTCGAAATAACTTTTCATCATAATCCAGCTTTGCATAACATTCAAATGATGGAATGTCCCACGGAGTGCTTGTAAAAGCTACATAATAAGTTATTTATACTGCTTTTTACGTTTTAATGCAATGTCGAGAAATTCACATTATAATAGACACAAAGTGTAGACTGGAAGAGCGTCCCATACCTCCGGTAGTACAAGGGTATGTACACATACAGTTTAGTTGGTATTAGAACTAGTCCATATTTGAAGTCCAGCAGCTCCTGATCCAGTTTGAGCCATTCTCCTATGTCAATCTGACTACAGTGAAGGGTTACTCTTACTCTCTTTGCTCTTGTTGCTACTAGCAAAATCTATGAGCATTCCCTGTACATATAAGGATTATTTACTACTTTGTTCCACAGAAAAATACTCTAGACAATCTTTAAGAAATATAAGCCCCTGGAGAGCATCATAAATAATACATATTTTGGACCTCTGCATGACCCTCAGGAAAAGTTCGTATTTCAAGAAGTACCAAGAACAAAATACGTGAATAGTAACTAGTGAACGTACGTTCACGTACGTATCGTAGTCCCTTGCAAATGGAAATACATAAGGCTACGCACTTAAGCTTACATCATATCCAAATACATCTGAACAAAAAACAACAGAAAATCGACAACTTCCTGATGTGAACTCCCTATAAGTGTGTGTGTGTCTTTTCTCTGTTATTATTATTATTATTCGGAGAATATGTCTTTTCATTTTGGGTTGAATTCAGCGGAAATAGGAAATTTTGACGAAAAAGAAATCAGGATCGAATTCCTAGTTTCCTCGAGAATATTTCTCTATAGAATCTGTGAACAGATAAGCTCCATGTGGGCGTATTGAATTTTGTTTCGTTTCAACCATCCACACAAGCTATCGGCATTATTATCTAAAATGAAAGTATCTAAAAGATATTCAGTCCACCGGCACAATGAAGTCGTTGAAATATGTAGCAGCTCTGACGTGTACCTCAAAAACTGCTCAAATCTTATCCAAGCTCATTTACTGTTCTATGCATGGCATATTCTACCAACGACAACATTAATAAAACCATGGCATACCACATATGCAATACATACAAGTAGATTAGTAGAATCTCCGGCTAGTGCCAAGGGTAATTTTTTATGTCATTCCTTCGCCCGTTTTTAATGTGGTCTCCTCATTGAAATTAAAAATAATTTTTAAATACACTCATCTACAACAACATACATTGGCTACACACTCTCAAGTAAAACAAGCAATGAGCAAAATATGAATTAATAATAGGCACACAATTCTCTGTCAACTGTTAAATCCACGACAACTGAGTTTAACCCTTTCGCCTGAACGAATTGGAAATGAAATTTATTTCGCTGCTTAAGTCAACACCACGACATACATATTCCATCAAACAAACGAGTAAACAGGACACACAAGTGGTACGAACAGTTTCATGCTGTCATTCTTACTATTTAGTATATAATAAGACTGCAGCACAGTGTAAACACATTTAAATGTATTTGTATGGTATTAGCAGCAGAATGCACAGAAAAATGTTGATCAACCGACGACGACAACGACTACAGTGTATGTGTGCGTGTACTGTTGGCGTACTATGTATGTATGTATATGTACATACGTACATATTGCGGTTTCCCCACTCACACTCCATTCCCAATTTACAGGACGCGCAACCGACGATCGCATAACAGACACGAAAAATATAATGTTTATTCGAGTCAAAAGAAAAACTTATGTCGTCATCAGTATCATCAAGAAGATGAGCATCGAATCCATAAAAGTACACAAACACAATATTCTTGTTATAAGTATGTGCTATCAAGCAGGGGAAGGAAGAGTGGTGGCGAGGTTGGAGCTTTAAGGGAATTTAGCATCTCATGTTGTCCCGTCCCAAAGTGTATTTATATTTTTCATGGAGACAGCTCCTCCACTCAATTCAATTCAAGCAAAGAAAGATAAAACTCTCTCTCACTCAAATAAAAACTGAATGCATGCATAAATATGAAGAATGTTGAAGGAAGTAGAGGAAAGAATACCGCCCTTCGATGCCGTTACCGCCTTCACGGAGCGGTGCGAATGAATCTAATAATAAATCCACTAATGACGATTTCAATTAGAAGAGTGCGTAGGACGAGAATCATTGGCGTGACGCCCTCTTCTCATTTTCTTTGGTTGGAGTAATGAGGAATTCATATTTCATTAAAACTGCCGACTTCATTTCATAAATGATGACAACAGAGACCCTGTGACGATGGATGCCTCAACTCAACATCAACTTCATCTCAAACATCCTCGTCAACCTAACAAATCTCATTTAAACAACAAAATTCTTTTACACTCATACTCCTAGTACTAATACTACTACTTACCCTGACAAATGAGCTAGTAATGTATTCAGTTTTTATCCAAGCTAAAAAAACTACATTTTTGACTGGACGGCACACGATGGAGCTGCATTCACTACTACCTGCCGCCACAAACACAGTTAACAGTACAAAATTTTGACAAGTATGCAATTCATAACAACTCTTTATTGACGCCCATTAGTGCTTTAGGCTTCTATCATCATTTCCTTGCATATCAGCAATGACAGATCTCTCAAGTCTCTAGTACATGCACTCTTCCATCCACTCGTATATATAGTTCACCAAACAATTCCCCAATTTGAGCAGCGCATTTAATTTTGGCTGAATTGGCCGAAAAGAAACCAACAACTACCCACTGAGCGCTATTTGAATTCGACTGAAGGATATGTCCGCTTAATCGAACGGCAAGAAATCGGAGTAAAGCAAAGAAAGATACATTGCCGTCATTGCCCAACATCAAGAACTTATTTCACTGCAATGCTGTCTTGGTAGCCGCAAGCTTTTTTATTCTTCTACCAAATTGTACACATACTACCCGTACATATACTACACGAGTAGTGTGATGTGTATCAGTAGAAACAAGCAGGACTCTTGAACAGAAAACTGCGGTTGAGTGTGGCAGTGCATATGTGTACTATATACGTACACACATATATATGTACATGGACACTGTAGTACATGCACGTATTTCTCTGCAGGGGCATCATAAAGAAAAAGAGAATCAAATAGAGATAGAGAGTTTCATTGTCAGCATACAATTACTTGGAGTTTTGTCGTAGCCAGCCATTGCACTAACTGCATGAGCCGAAGCAGAAAACATTTCTCATTTATCTAGTTATGCTTAACAGGCTTGATCTTCCTTACTACTTATTTAATAGGAGATAAATTTTCCGTTCTTCCTTTCGTATGCAGCTGACCGTCTGCTGTTGACGAACTTGGTGATTTTGCTTGTCATCATGATTAAAACACACAGTACCAAGTCCATTGCCTCCAATTTAGTTACCAGCCTTGCTGTGACTCTTTTGTTTCATTACACCAGCTATAAGCTACCCTACGACAAATAAGATGATGATTACCTCGTCAAAACAAAAGATTGACAGGCTAGCACAGAGGAGCAGAAGACACAACTGAACCGTACACACAGAGACAAGACAGTTGACAGAACTGAAGCTTAAGAAAACAACAAAAAATATTCAAGCGGCAAATAAGCATTAAGTCAAATTCTCTTCATATTATTACGTAATTATTGTTTTAAAACGACAACCTGTCCTGTCCCCTGTTTTCAAGATTCACAAAACATGCCACTGCATGCACTATGCGTACTACCATACCCACATTCATGTAAATACCCTTTCCCACGAAAACGGAATTTTTCTAGACTACTCCAACAATGTATTTACGTGTACGACTACAGATAGAAGACATACAATACTTGTAGGTTCAGTTAAGTTCAAGAGCCTGTCTATCAGAATTCCGTAATAAAACTCGTGGAAAACTTTATTTCGCTCATTAGTTCACCACTGCTTGTCATGCCATCAATAAATTAATAGCTACATAAACTACATCATATTATATATGTAAGAACATGCAAAGTGTATGTACACTCATTTGTATTATCAAGTAGTAATAACGGCTATACACTTACTTATCTTCAGTTATACATGCTCTACGTTTAGAAGAGTGTTTTACAAACACTCATGCTGAACTCCATTATTTACATGTGGCAATTCGTGAGAATGATGATACATAGAGATGCATGATAGTAGCAAACAACGACTCATACACACATTCAAGATACATTATTATGGGCTACATTACTTTTACGTACATACTCCATGATTATTAGAGATTTACATTTGCATTATGTATATATGTACCTATGGTAGTATAAGTATACCGAGTATAATAACCTGAAATTTGGCTGAATGACGTGGTAAAATATTGTGGAGGACAAAATAACAAGAAAAGCAAATAAATACTAATCCAAATCTCTTTCGTTCACAATTCCACTCTATAAATAAGCAGTACTGTTAAATATGCATGGCAGACCATTTTTACGTAGGTATATTGTGTACAACTACGAAATTCGTAGTATTAGTACATGTGGTCACATATCACGTATCCTGAGATTTGCAATCGACTGCAATTTCACATTTCTTTTTTTCCATGATGACAGCACAACAATACGTTAACAAGTAACTGGAAGCGCAAAAGACAAGACAAACCCTTCGATCCATTTCATCACCATTGCTTTGCATTGTAATATTGTGGATTGGATTAAACTAGCTGAACTGAAATGATTCTCATCTCATTTTCTAGTTGTGAAAATAATAGAGCACTAAAACTAGGAAAGATACGACGAGAAACTAGTAAAAGAGCCAGTCATACATTTCTCGCCTGCACGGCTAATCTAAACTAACTATGTGTATGCTCCATCCAGTACAATTGAATAGCAACGAAACGAAGCTGTTACTGCACCATATCCAGCTTACTACACAACAGCCAGTAAAACAGATTGTTTCGTACATTGTACTACTTAATACATCCACGTTGTTATACCACAGTCGCTACTACAAGTACAAACAGAATAAACTTTGCAGATCAGAATGTGTAAGGTAAAGAATGGGAGGAATTGGATATGATAGGAGAGAGGGAAATATGATGGAAGTGGAAGGACGACTGGAAAAAAGCGAAGGATAAATACAGGAGCCAAAATTAGGCACGTATTATTTACACACACAATAGGCAAAGGAATACAATGGGAGTTAAATAAGCAAATAGACTCTCTGGTGGCGAAACATTTTTTGCCATTTTCTCATTTCTATTTTTTCTCTTCCTCTTCCCGTCTCTGTAATACTCTTCTCGTCATTGTTTCCTCTCCTCCTTTATTCAACTCATTCACTACTCTCTCACAGTACAACCGGCTATATTCATAAATGGGTTCTTTCTAGGTTTAGTGCTGATGCTTATTTGTTGCATTATAGCCAGTCCTCTCCTCGACTGAGCAATTACTCTTGGAACGCAGACATTCAGAGTCAGTTCAATGCAGTTAGATTGACTTGATGTGACTCTTTCTCCTCTCTTTTCTCTTTTGCAAATTGTGACTGTTCCCTTCTACTTTTATTTTGCTCTTCGCTCAGCCCTGCATCAGTGTAGCCATGGTACTACTGTACTGTAAGAACTGTGTATGTTGTTCTCTTGCTCACTTGCATATTGCTCTCTCTCTCTACGGTAATGTTAGGAAATACTGAGAGCGTAATGTTGACTGTTCCCGCCGTTCTGTGCTTACTCGGAGAGTATAATTTATACTTTATTGCATATGCCATGTCATATCATACAAATAATATCTCCTGGAGAAAAACTACATTACACACATATATATGGAATGACTGTGACTTTACTAGACTGAAGTTCCTGATAGTATGCTACACATAATGTAATGTAAGGAGAAATAAAGAGAGAGAGAGAGAGAGAGAGAAAGGAGGGTACGGGCAGCCTGGGGAAGCGAGTGAAAATTGATAGGCAAGAATTTTTCGCTGGGTTGAATGTGAAAATAAGTGCAGCGTGTAAATAAATAGAAAGACCTGAAGAAAGGCTGGAGCAAAATTCTAAATCTGAACAGAACTCTTCGGTATAGACAAGGAGAGTCAATTCGTTGAAAACATGGGAGAGTATAATAGTCAAGTGGCATTTAGAGTACATGTGGCTTTTTGCTAAACTCTTGGGTTTTCGCATGGTTGTAATGTTGCTCTATTATGGGGTTGACTTGACTTTCCTTAAGTTGGCGGGTACAACGACGGATAGTTACTCTCGGAATGGAAAGTTCAGTGGAAGCGTCAAGCAGAGTTTACTTGGAGTTTGTGATGGTAAACGAAGTGAAAGTGAGCCAATGCAATACAATGCTAGAACCTCCGACATATATTAGTTACTACAACGAACTATGCAATATTAGTGTATAACTTTTCACTATACTGCTATTCTTCACCATGTATCCTATCATAGCATAATAACCAAGTTAATATCCCTACTACAGTACACACATATATTCTTTGCTGTGAAAAGGCAAACGTTCCTCTCTCTCTCTCTTTCTAGCTCACTCACTGAGAATGAGAATATAACCGGGAAAGTCAGCAGGGAGAAGTGCGTTGAGTGAGTTTTATTTGGGAGTCGTTTTCCCCTTCTTTCTCTCTCTCTCTCTCTCTCTCTCGAGCGCTTTACAACTTACACAATATCAATTCGCAAAATTGGCTTTCCCCCTCCTTTTTGCTTCTCTCTCTCTCTCTCTTTCTCTCTCTACTTTACGTTAACATAAATGCAAGGCAAGTTTAACTGAACTTGGCTTTATTCATACAAAGGCTCCTCTCTCATCGTCGTCAACCAGGGTGGAGTACTAGTACTACTAGTAGAAAGGAGTGGAGAGACACTGCTCTCTCCTCTTCTCTACTCGTCTCTTGCAATAATATGTCTGTAGTTCTGCTTAGCGTTACGTACAGTGGGTTGAGACAGAGCCATATTGCTTGCATTCTAATAGGGCCATAACCGAGCGCTCTGGCTTCATAAATCTTGACAAATTGTCTTTGTGAATGGGATTCTAGCGCTGTTATTAAATTTTTTAATGGTCCGACTTGTAAAATGGATTGATTGAGTCCTACATCTCTCTAAACCCTTCCCCATTCTCTTCTACTCTCTCATTCTATCATCTACATTACATTACTTTAGATTGCATCATTTTACGCAGAACTTCTCTCTACTACACTGCCCGTATACAGAGTGGTTGAAATAGATGGAAATCCACAAACTGAAGTGACTTGATACCTTCAAACAGAATGTAATGTTGTAACTAACGTTATAAATACTAGCTTGGCCATATTCTTACTTAATACGTATACTTTCCTACGAATAAACCATTTTTGTAGTACAGTAATGCGTAACTTGGCCATTTTTATTTTCACATATTCAGAGAGCTACTTACTACTTATTGTTTGCTAACTATGCGTAGGAGCTGCCTTCCATAAAATGGCTCCTACTTATAGATAGTGACATTAGCTGCTATGATATGCCTATTGTGTCAGCAGACTTGTACGCGCATATTATTTGCATTACCGCGACTACCTTATATTTGTTTCCAACACTGTCTGTGTGCTTTTGGTGTGCTCAGTCCTAATTTTACACTCATTTCGTTGACGAGGAAATGATATTCCCAGATAACAAATGAGCTAATGACACGACACACTTTTATCCACCCCGACAAACGCTGGTGTCTCCTTTCTGTTCCATTCCTTTCTCTCTCACTCACGAACTCAGTCAACGTTTACTCTACTCGACACTGATATTCTGTGTTGTGTACCACCCCCTCCTCTTCCACTCTACCGAAATATATTTCGAGTAAAATACATAAATACATATGCATATCTCGTCGACATTACACTTCACACTACACAACAGAGCAGTACTACTCCCTTCTCTTTCTCTCTCTCCCACTATTTGTGTTAGTTCCAGTTTAATCGAAATAACAAAACTACATTTTCCACCATCTGAAATTCACTCGATTTCATTTTACTTCCTCTTGGACTGAAGTAGCGCTCTGCTCTTCAATTTGAATGTTCCAGGACCTCAACACAACCACTCTCACATTTCACCAAACAGAACTCTCTGACTAATAAAGCATGTATGCCTTAAATCATTCCACAAATGCCACAGAAACTTAGCCATTCGTAATAACACCAATAACTCACAACTGTCTGAAAACATACATTTCTTTACAATATTACGCCAACAGTGCTGTGTACGTACGCACCGTGGCAATACAGATCCTTTGCAGTGCCAAGGTAGGCACCCACGCAAAAATGTCTACCTGCTCTTCTTCCTGCTATTATAATACATCACCATTTTAGATATGGAAAATTACATACACTTACACAATTCAGTCTACGTATTTGCAATGTGCACAAAACTCCCACATTGTCATTGTCGTCGTGTGCATTGTGTACTTCCTACAACATGTATGTATGTTCGTGAACACAGCCTCTACTTAAAATATGCACAATGCAAAAGGACTCTCCTGTAAAATTAATTTCTTGTATATATTTTCTGTCTCGAGCTCAAATGGGCCTTTCAAAAGCTATAAATACACAATAGTACATACATAGAAGCAAAGAATAGAACTACACAACATGTAGTAAGTAGTGTAAGTCACCACCACAGGTATGCACACACTTTTCAAGTAGCTAAAAGTAAATGGCCCAGTAAATCTCCCATTTACCACCAATAACAACAATAACAAGAGCAGCTGCAGAACGCGAAAGCAAAAACAACCC
This sequence comes from Plutomurus gul, assembly GCA_019776185.1. NCBI lineage: Eukaryota > Metazoa > Arthropoda > Collembola > Entomobryomorpha > Tomoceridae > Plutomurus > Plutomurus gul. Next base: position 37,304 of record JABASC010000265.1, read on the forward strand.
TTCCACTTGCAAGACTTTGAATAATCGATGGCAGGAGCGTGTCGATTACCGGTCTTATTGAACCCGTCCTTGACACAGATGTGCTCACTAAGTACACACACTTACTTTTCTCTTAAATACCCTTTTCTTCGTCCCGTGCTTCGTTTTCATTAGTCTGTCTCCGCATTATGGTAGTGATCGTAAATTCTAGACTTTTGACCAATGTTAACTTAATTTTTTATACTCCTTTCTTGTATGCATTTGTATTATAAGAAGCTGGCACTGCTGATTCGGTACTCTATGGCCGAGCACGAGGAAAAGAGAGTCAGACAGAGATGGTGGCATTTACCGGAAATGAACGGGAGCAGGCAGTCGCGCAGCCGACCGTATGTCTTCAATTTCATCCATACCCACTTAGATCCATTCATCCATCCATTCAGAGGACATATGGCACACCAGAGAGTGCAGCTACAAATGCATGCCACTAAAAACAACACAGTACATAGCGCACCAACAGCTATACCTACACACATGTAAAACTTACATTGCGACCAAGCAAGGAACTAACTAGTCACAATCCTAATTTCCTTATTTCACTTACTTTTGCTTAACAAGTAAGTATTAAGACGTACTTTTTCTCATTTTATTTATTTTCCTCTTATATAGTGTACATGTGTAATAGGGCGCTGTTGCTACCCAGTACTCACACACCGGGCGACTTGCAGTCCTTCCTTCCACCACTTGACAAAGGTTCCATCACCATGCCACGTTTACTTCAACGTTGAAACACTATCCGCTTTTGTAATGCACCTTACTTTTTCTTCTTGAGTAGTGAACGAAGCGTGTCTTTCCTGTTCTTACATTCCCTGACAAAAACTACGTACACATTCTTCTAGACAACATATTTATACAATATCGGGTTGACTATAAGATTATCTACCAGCAGATACTTACAAAACAACACCACAGACAGCTGAAACCCATCTAAGAAATAAATTATATACATATTTAGGACTGTAACTTATTCTTTTAAAATATTGGTTAGTACATTTACCTAACTAACATTTAGTTTGGAAATTTTTAAAACCCACTTTAAACATGCATATGCTATCCTGAAAAATGTAGGCCACCAGACCAGGTTTCAAAGTAAAAATTGACTCACTATTTTTTTCTCATTTGTAAGAATATATAATGCAGGAAAAATTTTAAACAGAAGGAAGTATTCTAATTCGTATTGCTCACTTTGAGTATCCGATTTTTCAAGAACTTGGTCAAACTGTTTAAAATGTTAGCACATAGATAATGAATACAGAGCACCACTAAAAATTGGTGCATTCGAGTGTTCCTTTTGCAGTTGTTGGTGTATTTGTATTGTTGACTGTGCCCGCAGCCGTCCGGCTTCAGACATTGAACCGTATGGTTTTCACCGACAACGCATTTACTTTGTAGCTGAGCCACACGTTGAGTCACAGTACACAGTGTATGTGAGGCAGTAGACACGTGGCCGTGCCACCTGCCAGACACATGTTACCCAATTGATCTTGCCCTCCTCACTTCCCACGTTATTCACCATCATTGGCACTAATTGGCTCAATAAATGGTCATTTATGCCACTTCAGATTGCTATAGGAAAAGCCAATTCTCCACGGGTCAACGCCAGCAAACAACCTATTACATATCATCGAACAGCTCACCTAAAAGATTACAAATCCATTATATTTTGTGTGTACTGTCTATTACACCCCCATAGAGCAATTTATTACATGTTATCTACCTATCTATAAGACAGAATTATCGCATTGTAGTTCACCACAATCATTGCACTTCTACACCAACCAGCAAAGTACCTTAACATTTTACATTAACATAAATACAAGCTCATTCCGTTATCTCGGTTATTTGACTACTGCATTGCAATTCCATGCAAATCAGTTAAGGATGTGTGCAATTCAGAGTTAGTTCGGTATGCATATTTTAAGTACGACCTGTGTAGCAGTATCGTATGCTTTCGCGTTTAAACATATTGTTGATAGACACACAAATACATAGTGTGGGCACCTCTGCGTTGTAATTCAATTTAGACGAAATAAGCTTTAGCTCCATCCCTATCGATTAAAATTCCTTCGACAGACAGAAATACATTGGGCCATACATTACGCCACATTACATTAAACTAAATACATTACAACATAGCGGAGATTTCACAGATAAAGATTACATGCATTATTGAAGATAGGTGTGGAAGAGTTCCAAGTCCGAAAACTCGTCATACAGAGAAATCCATTTTCGTCTCCACTCCACTTCTTTCTGTATTTCAATTCTCCTCTCGATTCAATGGAACCTCTAGTAGTGGGAATTAGATCACAGATCAGAGAAGATGTTGTATTGCTGACGCTTTTAGCTCTTTCTACCTCTACCACAACCATTGCTTCTGCTCTTTTCACAATCAGTCACACTCACATTTACATCGTGTCCAATGTCCTCTTCTCTTCTACAGCGTCAACTTACATTTCTTCACTTACCCGTCATAACTAAATACTGGTAGTGACTATAACTACTACAACTTCAATAATACAGAATGTCAGTATATCATCGTTGCATCACTTTAGGCCACCAGCACCAGCACCAGCACACAAGCTTCGTGTCCAGAGCAAAAGACGAAGAGGACACCCTTTTCCATTAATGACGAGAGCCGAATCTTTAGAGATTTCAATGTCATAACAACCCCATTGATCACCCCACTAAAAGCCACGGAGCTCAGATACCTACTACCAGCAGTGGTAGCATTCATAACGAAATCCATAATATTCTGTATCATACGTACATTGCACAAGCTCGGCTGAACGAAAAGATGCACACACGCGGAGCAATAATTTCTCTCTGAAACTCGAAACCATTCGTTTTCCTGAGTACAAGTTTTAAACTACTCGGACTGTTGCTTATGAACGTATGCACATAAGTACGCTCAACCCAACTCCCTTTCTACGGAAAACAAAGACAAGTAGTATACCTTCAGCCACGTCCTACACACTAAAGTGGGCAATGTGAGTTCTATTATTCAAGGAGGAAACACATTTTCATAGTATTTGAATTCTTTCATTGAGATTGAGCAAAAGAAAGATCCGATCTCCATCACAGAACAGTTTTAGCAATGGAATTGTAATCATAACAAATGTGGACAGGAAGAAGGCGTGGGTGGCTGCCTGTTTTTGTTCAGATCCTTACAAGAAAATGATATAATTTCTTGCACAAAAAAAACAACTTACCACAGCTTCCACTTTATTTATGTAAAAGTATATACACGCTCAATGTTACCATCTTCGTGATTCGAAAACAGACAAGACAACTTTATTACAATTGTAAGCACATCACAAATGGGATCAAGAAGACAATGTCGTCTTATAAGTAACAGTTACACTCTGAGTCTGTCATTTGACAATGTAATGCTCAACGTTAAGTAATGTACTGTAATGTAAACAAGTACCTTGATAAATAATCTTTTAAACGAAATCAACGATAGTGTTTCTACTAGACACGCAAACTGTTCCGCACGTACACATACATACTCATGAGGATTAAGCGTCCACTGTCATCCCGATGCGACATACTTAATCACCTATTGAATTATTCCCTACTATTACGTAACATTGCTCTTTGTCTATGTCCAACCATAATGAGCGGCGTTACTCACGCCAAACACCAGACTCCTTTCTACATTTATAAACCACTGGTGATTAGACAGAAGGGTGGCAATTTATTGTTACCCCCACTCAACTCTGCTACTCGTCTTGCCTTCGCCACCAATTTCAATCGCATCCAAATATTTATTAATATTAAAGAAGGCCGTGATAGCACAAAAGACGAAGAAGACCTCAGCCATTCAGGTTCACCGCGTGATGTGGACCGCGATGCGCATAAATGTAATATTTTATTGAAAATTGATATGTTGGATTTATCAATAGTGACTATCTATTTGTAAAGTGTACGACAAATAAGTTGCATACATCTTACACCTACAAGTACAACCTCATATACTGTGCAATAAGTGTCGACTGTTAAAGGCTACTATAGCACTGGGTGTACATATGCATCACCACTTAATAAGCAGCACTTTCTTACATTACACCGCATACAGTGCACAAGAGTGCTTACGTACGTGGTGTTGACTATGCAAAAAGAAATATACGTAGAGCTGAATTCGGGTTCAGCTCGGCTCCTATATCATCATCCCACATAAAATATATTATCTTTTATTTCCAATCAGAAATAGGCAAGCATCCCATAAATCTCCGAATCTTTCTTTTTCTAGTGTAGTACACACACACTCTCTCTCGCTAGTCCCACATATCAGCAATATTGGTAATTGTGCGGCGGCTACATATGTAAAACTTCAATGTCTTCATCCATTAGGTATTTGTACAAGCGCAGTGCTCCCTTCTATATGCAGTCTATATTTATGTATGTTATCGGTATCTACTGCATGTGTACCTGGAACTAACAATAAACACGACGCTACTCATATTTGTACAGAGGAATTCGCACTAGCAATAGTACAGGACTGCGTAGCAGGCTAAAATATCAAACGAAGAAAAAGTGTGTGGTTAGCCGAGTTGTGTGTGTGTGTGTGTGTTCTGCTTGCTTTAGTAAGTAAAATGAAGTGAAGTGCAGTGAGATCAGAGCGGAAGAGGAACTAGTATAAAGATCGCATCTGAAGTGATGTGATGTCTGAAAGTTATAAGGCATGGAATGGCATGGCATAGCATGCCACCGAGCACAGATATGCATAGTTTTTCATTGCACGATATATACACTTAGGTGGAGATACTGTGTACACACAAGACACAGTGAGAATGAAACGTGCGTACATTATCTGATGCATGATACATTGGCTGCTTTCTCGGGATACGATACGATGGGATCAAATCACTCACCAACCATGTAAAATCCATTGCATTCCCATGCTCTTACGCTCGCCTCGTATCAACATCAACATTAGCTCTTGAGCCGGATTACTAAATCGGATCGGAGGGACTTTTGACTCTTTATCAAGTTTTTTAAGTGCCATCCGAGTAGAATGATTCTTCAAATATAATGTACTCGTATGTTTCCTTTTCTTGACTTGCCTCTACTATTCTTCCATACAATATACTTGCTGGTATATAAAATACTAGTACATAGGAACAAGTAACACTGTATACATAGAAGTCGTCGTCAAGCAGTATTTACTTGAGGGAGAAGGAAAAAAAGAAGAGAGATCCATCCGAATCGTTCTCTAACATAACGTATCTCAACGGAACTGTACACCATTACAAATTGGTAAACGCAGTATTTCATGCCAAAATATTTTTTCATTTTTCACACCACCGTCGACGTTGTTCCTCTCTTTCATTTTGTCTTTCGTTTCTTACTTCTCCGTGTGACGATGGCTGTACATGAGTACAACTACACACACACACATAGAGAATATGAGAAAGAGGAGGACGAGACATCGTCTGCACTTCTACCGCTACTGCTGCTGCTACGACTTACTACTAGCAAATATTATAGCAAGAACAAATGTAACACAGGAGCGACCGTCAGCCAAAACTTCCCTGCCCGTTCTTTCCTTTCATCCTTCCCTTCTTGCTCCTTTTCCATTTATATTACATCATTTTATCAGGGTAATTGGCTTTATGTCAGTTTCTCTCTGTCTCCGTCTCTCTCTCTCACTCTTGTGTATGAAGCCGACTGCTACTACTGGTAAAGTCAAGTCACTTATACAGATAGTACTATTACGTACTTCACTCCAATCCAATTCACTCGAAGAGGCTTTTCGGTTTTAGCAACGCTGCAGCCACAGCTTAAGTCAACTCAAAGAATCTTGCTTGACGGCAGAACAGTCGTCAGCATCGGCATTCTCTCACTCACTCACGAGCTACCAACTACTAAAACCAAATCAGCATTGGCAAAAAGCCGTGTTCCGTGTTCTCGTCTCTCGTCTCTTTTTTAAATATACGACTTCTCAAGCCTTATGAACATGAAATGAACACGAGTTCTCCGATAAGATAATCAAATAGCTAACCAAGCCAAACCTATCCGATTTAATCCTCCGTTTAAATACTTAGACAGTCTGTAGTCCGCCTAAAGAACAAGTCATTTAATCTCATACAAACTTCCACAGAATGTGTAAATGAACTGGAATGACGCGCTCAAGAATCACTAAAGCACACTTGTAATACACACACACACACCCAAATACATTACTCCAACAGTCGAATCCCTCACGAGACAAATTATATATGCGAATATAACCAACCTACATATTCAAGAGATACTGGAAAATGAGCGTACCCCTCATTAACTGCGAGTTGTTTGTTGAAGTACATCGAAAAAGTTTAGATTTCCTTCGAAAATAAATATGACAGTTTGGTGGACTCTTTATTTTGACTTGCAAATTACATGCTGTGCTGTAAATATATGCATTATACGAGGAATGCACACGCTTTTTACTGTAGTGTGGTGACATGACCGAGATTTAAGTAGAAGCAACACAAGAAACCTACAACTGCTGTCTTGCAAAATCGTGCACCTTTGTCCCGTCCACAAGACACTTGTCCTGATTACAAACGCTTTAGTCATTCTCGTATAAAAGCTCTTTCTCGTAGTAATACTATACCGAATTTGGTTAGAATTTTCACTGGCAGCAAGGTGTTCCATGTTTAGGTAGTAGCTTGTATTTGTCGTGAATATATTTCCCTCGGGAAAAATTCTCCTTCACTTAACGCTGATCTAACAATAAGTATGATTCGCTTTCCTCTCTCTCTCTCTCTCGCCTTTCCCCTACTTCGCTTTAGAGGCAGCACCTACCTACAGGCACCATTGCACTGTATATATGGTCACAGATACAAGGCTTTAATAGAAATGAAGCGAGACGAATATAAGTAAGCCAAAGTAGATAGAGAGAGTGAGTGGAAAGAGTACTAGAGCTATCAGAATAGTCGACTCACTGTACAGTGTAACATTGCCTGACATTACATGCTAGTATGTATGGTGCTATTATTTCAACAAGCAGAGCTTGTTCAAGCTAAAGTCAACGGCTCTAAACAAAGCTGACAAGAATGAGAATATAAGAGCTCTCCGAGCTCATGTCTCTTCAAGGCAACGGCATACCGTCCTCTACACAAACTCAAATTGGGAAACAACTTTAGTTTTAGTTTTGGCTGCTTTGGCAAGAGAAGACATAAATATACTGCAAAATGTACAGACATAGGTAACCCCATTACATATCCACACTACAGTTAGGTTAAGGCAGAAGTCAAGTGCCCCTTTCCTTACTACAGTAAACTACTAGATGATTCTGCACGACGCAGTGTGGACGCTCTGTCTTCCTATAACTGAATACTATATAGACTCCTCAGAGCGTATACTCAGAATTATGCTCACCAACGAGGAAAAACACAACTTGTGTGTATGTGAGCAAGTGTGTGTGTGTGTGTGTGAGAGAGAGAGAGAAGTAAGAAAAGAACATAACTATTCAAGCACATACATACTGGAGCGCCATCCAACTTACTCTTCCAGCTAATTATCGTGGGTGGCATAAAGTGCACAATGAAATGCAATTAGGTTTATGAAGAGAAATGGGTTGAGTCAACCGAAGCCAAAGCAAGCCAAAAGGAAAGAAGGAAGGAAGGCGCTGTCATCTCATGTATGAACTGTTGTGAAAATACAGTGCTCTCAACTAGCGCTGCACTGTTGACTGTAGTCGTTTTGTAGTTGGTTAGATGTGTCATACACAATAGGTAGCTACTATAAAGCGTCGTTGTCGGTGTCGACTCCCTTTCTTTTCGCTGTGTGGCTTCCGTTGACTTGGAGTAGAAGTAGTACTAGTAGTTCGCATTGCCAGTGTTGGCTTTTTAGGTAGTGAGGAGCTCTCTCTCTCTCTCTCTCGCTGCCTCTCTGCGTAAAATCCGTACATACGTTCTTATGAGCTATATATGTAAGAGAGAGATGAAAATGTTCGACTATATTCGGTGTCCTAACATGGAGTGCAAAGCACACATATCACAACAGTTAAGCTTGACTAAAGTGAAGTGAAGTGAGGGCTGAGCAAAGAACCGTCTGCCCAGAATCGGATCGGTTCGGCTACCAGTATTCAATAACATAACAAGGAGCGAAAGAGAGAAGCGGGGTAACAAAGAGATTCTTGTAAAATTCCCACGGGAGATACGGAGGACAAATCGCTCTTGATCTTTATGGCAAATCGACACTCACATCCCACCTCCACAAATCTCCGTTATAACGCAATCTTCTAAACACGGATTTCCCCAGCATGAAGAGCTAAAGGCCAAGTCACGAAAGACCATGCGATACTTTGCCTGTCTTGTCTTCCTTTCTCTATCTCTCTCTCTCTCTTCCTCCCAATTCGTTTCAGCACACACACACACACACACACATAGCCATCTCTACTGAAGCAGCTATTTTTCCCGGTGAATCGCGTTTCATCGGTATATCGGAGTCAAATCAAATCTCAGGAGAGCACTAGTCCCATTTAACTTAACACAACTCTACATCAACCCAAGACAAGAGTCTTACAACGTCCTGCTGCAACCAAAACCAGCCAAACATAGCAACCTGTACTCACTCCATACCCGTACACACTACTCGTACACACACAATCCATCGATACACTCCTGCTACTATTTTGTCATGTCTGCTCTTTCACTTTGTAAATGTCCTCTCGTGTACACACATTATATACATATACACGTACGCCCAACACCACAAACTACATCGCTCTCTAGCAAAACACTACGAGTTGCTTGCGTACACCTTAAACATTCCCATTCTTTACACTCACTTCTCTCTCATGAAGATGTATATGAAAGAAATTCATGGTAGTTGTAAAGATAGGTATATTATTGCTACCAATTCGCATGAAATTTATAAGCCTTAAATACATATACAGTTAGAACAGCTATTCATGATTTCACTCGCAGTACACAGTCAAGTACAGTACAATGCAAGAGCCCTCTATTTATTTGTCTTACTCCGTTTCAGTTTACACTCGACAGGGTTATGACTGAAACTCATCTCATCATCAGTACATGACATGAAGCGACCAAACACATTCTACTGTTTAAGTGTAGGTACACTACATCCAACCTCTACTATGTATGTATATAGCAAATCTCTAGCGAATATAGTCAAATGCATACGAAAAAATCCAAAAGAGTACGAAGAAAAGTTTTCCGTAGCTTTCCGCTTAACATGTTCTTACTATTCAACTAAGTGTTAACATTACAGCCATAATGTTTAGTTCCTTCAAAGCTGCATCTACCATACTACCGCAGTACTATTAGCATTAAAGAGTTTTTCTTGCTCTAGTCAGTTTACGCCATGAATTGAAAATACATTCAATATTTGGAGTTACACCAACCAACGAAACCATTAGATGTAAATAGCCAGCTAACCTACAGGTTGCGCTTTAGATACCTATTCAATTCACTGTAAATGTACTGAACTCTGTATGCGTCGTCGTTACTTATTACTTTGCTTTGCAATAACCCAGTTACGACTAGGGTGTAAAAAAAATGCTAGAATTTGATGCTAATAATTAGTTCAACTTCGACTGAACTCAAAATCTAAATGGCAACATACAATCTCTATAGAAAATCCATATTTTCAAGATTGGAAAAATTGAAACGTATGTAGATAGGTGATTAGGTAAACTCATTTGTGATTTTTCCTTGTTTTAGTTAATTTACACAGATGGCAGAGTAAAGAAAGTAATACTAAAGACTGTATATTTTCGTGTGCATGTCTAATGAATAATATAATCTAAGGCCTTGTCCCGTTTAAATAAACAACTTCAACTGCTATTTTACACAGTGTGCATCTTAGTGCTCACTCTATTTTACACAATATGTTTCTTCCTTTTCTTGTATTTAGCAGTACTGCTGAATAGGCCTGCTGTACTACAACGATTGTGGGTTAACAATAGCATTAGAATAAATGCATCATTGTATTTCCTAATGTTTACGTTTTACAGCACAGGATTTCTGGGTAATACCGAGAAAGTCAAAACCAATGGCCAATTCATAAACATGATACTAGCAAGGGGGGGATAGTACGAATAGAATTTCGAAAACCTGTGATGTCATTCGAAACAGCATGAAAGACGGACCAATGTAATTCGTTGGGTTAATCGGGTATGCAAGTGCCCCCAAAAGGGAGCTGAAAATCAGGGCAAATACTATCCATGTATGGTGGATTCAAAGATGACCTGCTGACCCAAGCGATATTCCTATAATTCATTATTTGAATAATACATACGTCAATCTATGAACGAGAGTGCAGTAAAATAAATTAAATTCATTAATTTAACATAAATAATTTTCTCAACAAATTTAAATTCAAAACCTGTTAAAATGCATTTGCTATTACACCGTATATTTGCTAAACTGAAAGTTAACCTTAACCATTACAAAAATTTCAAATAAGTACACAAAAAATATTTGACATCGAAACTAAAGTTTGAAATTGGGTTTTCATTGGTGCTCAAAGAATAATCTTGGCAACAAGAGTATTCATAAATTGAGGTAACAATACTGGACGTAAATTACATTTCCCATGCCGGGTATAGGTAAGCAGAAACTATTCGGGAATTCCCGGGTGCACCCTTCGCCAGCTAAAATCACGCAATTGACGTGAGTGGGGGTGATTGACATGTCGTTTCAATTCCGAGAAACAGGAAAATACCATAAACTGTATTCATAGTCTCGACACTGTACTCACTTAACTAACTACCTATATAGGTATAAGAGTTCGCTTGTTTAAATTGTACTTTTGAATTCCTTTATAGACCATGGAAGGCATGGATAGCACAGAATGAGTGTATTCTGTGCGTTTAAAGACGCACAGCGTGGGCGGGAATTGGTAATGCTTAGTAGTCTTTCAGATTTTAAACTCCATTTCATGGGAAGCTCATTTCATTACACTTTTAACATTAAGTGTTCGGACAGAGGAATGAAAGTAGAAGAGAAAGAGACCACTTATTCTTTCTTGCTTATGTCTACCGAGTGCACATTATGATAAAGCATCTAATTTTAGAAACTCAGAAAATACTCTTTTAACATTCACATCCATCAAATAGATAATGGTCCAATTCATTTTGCAAAGAAAGAATTGTGCTACGTGCACAGTACATAATAATTACTATGGAGGTACAGCTAATGCTAGACTCATTCTAATATTGTCGTATTGAGAACTCGTTCGTTCGTTCGTGTTGATACCTATTAGTTTACTTGTTAGACTTTTCACTTACATATCCTTTTCTATCGCTTTCTTTAACATAAGGAAATCTTTTACACAGCAATAGTAGTAGTTGCATAGTAGGAAACGACCTGTGCACACCAAACCAACTACATTCTGCATGTAATAGCCGATAATGCTGCTCACTCTCTCGTTTCTAACTTCATTTGGCTCCGGATCGCTTAACTTTCATATCACCTTTGAATACATTATACACAGAAATGTGTAATGGATTTACTTCAGCTTCGCTTTAACTTGAGTGAGAATTCAGATGTATTCATACCACTTTATGCGTTAAATATCACAAAAAGATTATTTCTTAGATACAGTGCGTATACGTTAGTATGGTAGCACCAACAATTTGAGAAACAAAATAGTTATTTTAAATACTACTAAATAAAGCCCCCCTTGAGTTTTTCCAGTCAATTTCCGAGACTCGAATTTAGTTAAACTTTTTAGGTTAGTTAGAAAGTTAGTTAAAAACTTGTGTGATATGTTGCGCATAGGAATGTACCTCCCGCGCGTCTCTTTTGGAAGAGACGTAATTACCCACACAAACATAACCGCACTAATTCAAATTATAACACGTCTAGAAAGAAGAGAGTTGCATTTGGTTCATCGTTGACCGGATCCGCTGCAGTCAGCTCACATTATTCAAAGATACGAAGAAAAACAAAATAATTTGAGAAAAGAACTATATATACCACACGACCAGTACGTCTGCATCTCTACATTGACAATGTGAGTAAATGGACAGATATTTCTGCAAATAGCACGGATCCGTTAAAAATGTGTGTAATTCTTTATCTTTTGACTTGGCAGTAATAATCTATAATCGGTTCATAAAGCGAAATCGCATCCCTTGCAATTACTACAGAAGAAGACGTGCGCACATTAGAAATAGTATGTAAATAGTATCCTTTTCTTTG